>JAHWXV010377376.1:0-12450 GCA_024586415.1 Phrixothrix hirtus | reverse complement strand
TTATGTCAAATATATATATATATATATATATATATATATATATATATGTTGAATTTGACTTCCGGGTATTTTCCCGTGTTAATATGTTTTGGTTCTGAAAAGAACCGTTTCTCTGTTGACGACGTTTCGCCAAAATCACATCTGCCATTTTCAAGTCTGTTGTAATTTTCGACTTCTTGATCTCGTTATTCGTATTCAATTCAATACGAATAACGAGATCGAGAAGTCGAAAATTACAACAGACTTGAAAATGGCAGATGTGATTTTGCCCAAACGTCGTCAACAGACAAACGTTTCTTTTCAGAACCAAAATATATTAACGCGGGAAAATACCCGGAAGCCAAATTCAACATACAATACCCGCGGAAACCTAAAGCATAATATATATATATATATACCGGTTGGAAAGCGGAAAGGATCCAATAGGGTAATCTATAAGAACCAATAAGACGGAATAATTAGTTGCATATGTGGAAATAAGATATCTAGATGTCGAGTAGTTATTTGCGTGGCTGTATTCAAGATATGAAGCCGATTTTTCGGTTCTTACCGAACACGTAGCGCGTAATGGTGTCAAGTTACATCATCTTGCAGTGTTTAAGTGTACTTGGCATTTCTTTAAATAAATATGGATTATTATACCGTAGAAGATAAAGTACACCTAGTGATATTGTATTATAATCGAATTTTGTGAGATTTTTAAATAAATGTAAAGCAAACCCCAATTTATTAAACACGACTTATTTATAGATAAGTCTTTTATTTATATAGACCTAATTCTTAACCCGGCTCGAATTAAGTTTTAAATTGCAATAAATGCAAATGACCACGTCATAACCGCCGAACTTGAAACTTTGTAGTAATGACTGACGTGTAAATTAAAATTACTTGATAATTATTGCTAGTACAGTGGAACAGTAATATATTCATTTCTATGCGGTCGTCATTTCTTTCCATACGGTATATGTAAATAAAGCGTTGCATTTACAGAATATTTCAAGCATAAAATGTTAGAGAAGTAGACAATACCTTCAAAATTCTTGTAAATAGAGCAAAGACCATAGATCACTCGGTTTAATCAGCATAAGCCTGCAAATATGTGTACAAAAAAAGACACAAAGGTTGAGCACTTGCACACAAAATTAAATTGCCCTCCAAAAAGAAGAGCATCAAAAATGTAAAGAATGAGCAAAAGCAAGCAAACATTTTAATACAAATAAATAGGTCAAAAATCAAAAATATACATGCTTAAGAATTATAAAACTAACAAAAATATATACAGTATAGGTCAAAACAGTAAAACATAAGCAATTTCCACTAAAAATTAAACTATTAGCAAAGTTCTGAAGTGTGAAAGTTATAAGTATATAGTGTTCTACAAATAAAGCTTTTCTGTTATCTAGCTCAATATTGGGACCATATCTGCCTAGTTAAGCCAAAGTACAATAAGTACTTGACGCAAAGTCGAAATGTTCGTTACAAGCTTTCTTACAGACCACCAACAGAAACTTTTTAACTTAAGAATATATCATCGATTAGGCACAACTTTAATGTCCAAGTATTGATTCATGTTAGATTTAAAGAACGGCAACCTACTGTTGTAGACGAGGAGATTTCCAACCATGAACATAGATGCTTCTTGCGAAAGAGGTGAAATTACCAGCGAGAAGTGAAGTAATGATTATAGACCAACCGGGTAAAGACTTTCGGACAGGATGAGTAGGACTCCTATGAAAATAATAGCCGCGAAATTATAGTTACAAAAGTATTGGTTGACGTCAGGCAAATGATAGCCCTGCCAATGAAATGTCAATGATTTCCAGATGTCTTTGAAAAGGTGTACTGAATTGGAATTGTAAACAACAGTATCATCTGTGGTACGTTGCATAAAGCTGAATGAGATCATGGTATCTCCAAAGTAATTCCCTAAACTCCGTGTCATGCCCAACTCTTCTGATAATAGTTTGTTCCAAGATCAAAAAAAGAAAGCTGCTCAACAATTAACAATTATGTTGACATCTTCCCCACTGACGATGGGTTCAATAAATATCGGAGATGCTCAGCCGATACGTCAACGACCAAAAAGACTACCTTTACTCAAAATAATGCTAGTTAAAAAACAGGCGACAGCATAAGATTCTTTATAGATTTTCGTCGCTTGAACAACATAACCAAAGAGGACAGGTATGCGGTACCCTAAAGTAGAAAATAAATACCTCTTAGTAGAAATGGATTATTTTAGTAAGTAAGCTATGGTATACTTTCTACCGTATGGTAGACATTGGTGAAGGCGCTATTTAATCGTTTCTGAATTACATTGAAATTGCACCCCGAACCAAGGACGAAATTTTAAATCAGTCTTGTTCCAAAATCTTTGTCAATTATTTAAAATGCGGCTACATGCTACAGCTTTTCATCCACAATCAAAACTATGGAGAGATATCTGTCGAAAGTAGTCTCAGAACATCAACAGGACTAGGATCATACTTATACCTGTTCCTCCTCCTAATAGTGCATCGGCTACCTGTTCCTGAAACAACACGCGAGGCCCCAACTGAAATATTATTTGGGTATGAAATAAGACTACCAAAAGATCTGGAATTAAATAGTAGGCCCGGAGGTGAAGGTTGACAGCCTCCGGTAAAAATTGAACCCTATGCATGAAGTAGTATGCAATATGATGTAAATTCTAAAGTTGAAGGATTTAAACTTTACGATTTGGTGTAGCTGTATCAGCCCGTGTGGACAAGGCTTAATCACCCAAACTATAACGACCATGGATCAGAAAACTATCAAAGGAAAATCCAAAGTGATACACATAAATCTGCCGACGTTGATAGAAACACAAACGAAGAACAATCAGAGGTTGAACAACGAGCATACTACATCGAGGTAAAGAATATGGAAATCAGATTTCATAGTATTATTGATTGCATGCCTTTTTAAATATAAAAATGATTAGCCATCGATATTCAAAGATAAAGGAAATTCAACGAAAATTTAATTCGGTAAGCACATACTTAGAAAATAAGATTTTGTAGTCATTTATGTAAATATAGAAGTCGTCCTTCCGACGAATGAACGCATTTCCTATAGCCCATAAAACCTTCAGTTTAAAAGTATCGACATCTTATTAGCTATCACAAACGATTTTCCGACAAAAAATTGACAGAAATGTAAATTGATTGCAACTCCAACGTTAGATTTTAAACGAACATTTTAAGTAAGTGAAATCTTAGTGACAAAAACATAATCTAAAATGCGAGTCTCCAATTGGTTATTAAGATGCAAGAAAAGTTTGTCAAAGCAACGACAGAAATTTATAAAAGAACAAACCAATAAGTACGCAGCGTTTTTTTTCGCTGTGCTACAAATGATTAAAGTACGAGGTAGGCGACATAAATTCTTGGCCTAAGAAAAAATAAATTTGGTAAAATATAACAATTTTTATTTTTCAATATAATCACCCTTAACTGCAATACATTTATTACAACGATCAATTACGCTTTGTAGCTTTGTAAAAATAATCTAAAGTTTTTCTCTCAAAATGTTTTATTACAGCAACTTGTACCCCCTGTTGCTCTGAAAACGACATCCACTAAGGTCCTTTTTTAAATTAGAAAATAAATAATAATCACTAGGAATCAGGTCCGGACTATACAGGGATGTTCCAATTCCTGAAAACCGCATTCGCGGATAGCAGCGTGTGGAATGACGGCAGTATGGACGCGTGCACTGTCGTGCAATAATCGAACACCCTTTTGTCAATTTCACTGAATATTGTTCCTTAATTTATGCAACAAAGACGCATATTATGTGTTATTGACAGTGTTTAGTTTTGGCTTAAATTTAATATTAATTTTCATTTTTTTTAATTTCAAATTTAGCGTGCATGTTAGCGCCACCCATAACACACTATTACTTATAAAGTCGTCAAAAGTTATTAAGTTCGCGTTGCGAATACACGTTAAATTCAAGCATGTTCTAGAAAGTTATATGTATAATAAAATACAAAGTTATTTAATATTTGTAGTTTATTCACTATAAACCTATCTAACAAAAGTAACTAACAATTAACAAACAGACAGTTATATTGCGTTCTTTAAAATCAATGAGTAAAATACCCTTACAATCTCAAAATTTTGTGGTCATCGCTTTTTTTGTTGATTGAACAACTATCGCCTTTCTGGGACGAGTTTCATCGATTCGCTTTGAATAGAAGATCATGAAATAGATTCATTGTTTCATCTCCTGTGACAATGAACTTCAATATCGGTTTTGAGATATTTCCACACTTGCTTAAAAACGAGCACGCATATGCGCCCAACGTTGGCGTTGGAGAGTTGAAAGAAGACATAGTCAGGAAGAATTCCGCAAATACTTGTTTCACACGTCACTGCTAATTCCTTCACTTTCAAACGGCGATCTTATAATATTATTTCTTCAATAATTTAAAGTTTTTGAGGCATTATCACTTCAATTGACCAACCGGAGCGCTCACCATCTTCAAGAGATTCTTTTCGCAAACGGAAACTTTTTACCCACTTTCTTACAATGCAATAAGAAGGAGATGAGTCACCATAAACGTTATCTAAACGTTGTTTAATTTGATTAGGAGTGTGCTTCTATTTGGTTAAAAATTTAATGACCGCGCGGTACTCGAATTTCATTAGCTGAGACCTTTTCATACACTAATGACGTTGTCTGACTGGCTACCAAAAACTACTACCCTTCGAGCCGTAGGTAACTTTTTGAAAAGCTTAAATGGGCCGTATTTCATTTAAACTAAGAAATATCAAAAAATGGCCAAAACTGTTTCAGTAGTACGCAGGGGGAACCAAAGTTACCTTACAAACATGGCGACATCCCCACCCCCACCCGCCAGGGTCAACCCACTTTGAAATCTTAAATGGCAACCCTCCCCTAGCGACACATCATTGGAAAGATCTTAAAAAATATGAAAATATCATACAAAGGTAGATTAGGATAACGCAGTAAAAAGTTATTAAACAATAAGCTGATCGAATAATATACTTGTAATTTACGTGATAAATTGATCTAGTGAGTAAATGACAAAAATTTCATTTGTTGTGTCAAGTCATTACTGTCTGTAGTGCCAAGAAAATGTTTGAAATTTCTTGCTCATTATTACCTCATTAAATAAAGGAAAAAGTAAGTATCTAATTTTTCATTTTCCCGGCGGTAATAGAATTTTAAGTATTTCTTATCAGGAAAATTGCATTTTTGAGATTTAACATCATCAAAGCTTAGTATCTAAAAGTCTTTTGGTGTAACTGCATAACATGGTGTACACTTTAGCTGAAAGAGTGGAAATTATTTTCATTACAGTTCTGAGCGTCGGTCTGCGTTAAGAACAGCTGCTACTTTTAATACCGGGCATCCAGACAAAAAGTGCACTTATACCTATGTCGCAAAATTAGTTAAAAAATTTGAAGAAACTGAGTCAGTAGTAAACCAGAAACGAATCGGGTGAATCATATTAGATGAAGTTGCCCAGATAGAAATGCTAAGTCATTTTGCTGCAACTCCAATGTCTTCAATTCGAAAAGCAGCGACTCCCATAGGACTCTGGCGAGAAAACGGTGCGACAAACACTTAAGTTATATAAATTTCACCCTTGCAAGACGCAAATCCTGCAAGAACTGGCCGAAGACGACTACGACCGAAGATTTCAATATTGTGAAGAGATGACGGAGGAAATTAACAATAAACCAGAGTTGGTGAAAAATGTCTGTTTTAATGACGAATCTACGGCTTTTTTTAATGGGACAGTGAATAAACACAACTTCTGCTATTGGCTGGATGAAAATTCGGATCGTTTTCGTGATAGCTCCAAAAAATTAACGTTTGGGCAGGTATTTTCGGAGACACAATCGTGGGTCCTCTGTTTCTCGAAGAAAATGTAACTGGAGATATCTACTTGAATATGCTACAGAATACTATCGGACCTCTCATCACAGATGAAGTAGAGACTCAAGGAAATCTTGACAGAAACCTGAATTTTAATAAAAATTTAATGCATTTCCAACAAGACGGGGCGCCCACACATTACGCCGCGGCTGTTCGGTAATTTTTAAATGACACATTTCCGGAACAGTGGTTTGGAAGAAGAGGTCACATAGAAAGGCCATCACGATTTCCGGATCTTACACCCCTTAATTTTTTTCTTTGGGGTCATTTAAAGTCAGTAGTGTACGAAACACAGTCTGCTTCAGTAGAAGATCTTCGTTATCGGATAATCAAGTATTGCCGTTCAATTCCAAGGTAAGTGTTTCCAAATGTAAGACGTGCATTTGAACAACATTTATTTTATTGGTTAAAACAAAATGGTGGACAGTTTGAACACTCCATTCAATTTTGTACTACATATATGTTACGTAAATTAATTAATTACAGTGCTTAAAGCGTATTTTATCATTTACTTACTAGATCAGCTTATCAAGTAAATTACGAGTACATTATCCGATTAGTTTATTGTTGAATATAAATATAAATATTTTTCAATGCCTTTCCAATCATGTGTCGCAAGCGGAAGCTTGACATTTAAGATTTCAAAGTGATGGGACCCTGACGGGTGGGGAAGCGATGTCGCCACTTTGATTCCCCCTGCGTACTACCGAAACGGTTTTGGCGATTTTTGATATCTCTTAGTTTAAACGAAATACACCCCATTGAAACTTTTCAAAAAGCTACCCTAGATAGTATAGGTTTCGCATATGCGCTACTATGACGCAACGGAGTCTGAACCCATTTTGAGCTGTATAAGTTTATCAAGCTGAGAATTTATGACGCCTAGCTCGTACGAGTTGGCATGTGTACATGAACCAAGTTATCTACGAAGATGTTGCACGAAAAAGACTTCACAGTACAAGTTACTCCAAAGATACTAAACAAATAACCACTAACTTCCCAAAACAGTCTGGTAGTATCGCAATTTGATGCCACTGAGAAACATTCGATCAAAGTATACCTTTCACGCGATAATTGAAGAAATCGTAAATCACGTATAAAAGTAAATATGACATAGTGCAATTAAAATTACGCCGCTAATTTTAAATTCAGTTGTCAGTAAGTAAAAAATGCTTTTGCAATAAACACTTCATAATTACTTTTCGAAAATTTCGCAATATTAGGTAGTAAGGTTTAAACAAATATTTATGTCGCATCTGTTAGACCCACAACCTATTGTTCACACAAAGGGCTTTTTTCCTTTGAAAACAAGTTCGATTTGACATAAATTTATTATAAAAGTTGATTAAAAAATGACTTAAAATTTTATGTATGTTTATATTTTTATTCTTATTCAATATAGTAATTATTGAAAATAGATACATTTATTGATTTGATTTGAAGACACGGAAAAGAGTATTTTAAAATTTCACATAAACATAATCTCCGAGATCATTGCTGTGTATCTTTGAGTGACAAGCGTAAACTAAAGATTACATTTAAAGTAAATTTTAATGTTTTGTAGTTACATGCAATCATTTACAGCAGCGCTCACTCCACTAAAAGTTATTAATTCACGCTTTATAAACATTTGATGGCAACAGTGTCCGTCTTGAAAAGCCCGATTCGGTGTTACTTGTGTTGCAAAAGATCTACAGGTATTTAGTGATATTGCTGCCAAGTTTATGACACATCAAGGAACTGTAGTGCCATTTCGTGACCTACTTTCACAAGACAAAGACCTAGAAAAGTCTATCTAAGTTTTAAAGTTAAGGTATAGGTATAGTATAAAGAAATAAAACGATTTGAGTTTGTTATAATAGTTATAAATACATAGCGATGTCCCTTAACCTAATTGCTGGTCTTTATGCAAGATTTTTGTTCTATATAAAATAATGTAACTTAAGTACCCATAACGCTATATTATATAACATAACATACAGTACCGCTTCTGATTATAAAAGACTAAATTTAGCACTCTTAAAAATTTATAAAAATAGCTCACTGAAAATGGACTTGGGTAGCCATTCAAAATAGTAGCATACAATAAATAAACAAATCGGTTTTGGACCATAATTTCTTTTTAGAACAAGATTAATGTCAGATCAACGATAAGAATTGGAAAAATCAAAGACTTAGTGTCTTGTCGGCATTATACTTATAAGAGGCGAGGGTGCATGCAAGGTGAGTATTCTTAAAGCTTCCAGAAGCTAATTAAAGAAGTCAAATTTCGCTATAGCTTTTGGTCAGTTTGTAAGCAGCGATTGGAAGGACAGGTGCTCAAAATTGTTGCCTAAATCATGGCTCATTACTGGATATTACCAGATTAGGTCGTTAAAATGCAGTAATATCTTGAAATTTCGACCAATTTTATTTAGTTGTGGAATAAGAACATATGCTTTCTTTATTAAGATAGTATTGGCAAAATCTGATTGAGGCGAAGGAGAAAACAACGGTGCTACTCAAGGAATTGATAAAGTGGAAGATGCGTATGTAACGGCATATAGAGAAGAGGATAACAGTTCAATTTTAAAATTGTAATAATAAATTACCGTTTTGCCATAAGTCTCGTTGTTAAAACAGCAATACCTCATATTATTGTAACTGCATTGATTAATTACTTATAAGTTGTTATAGATTACTTATTACTTAATAAAACTATTATTCATTGCTGTGAATTGAATAGACTAGCTTACTTGTTCAATATCATGCCTCAATTACCTAAAAACAAATATAGCTACAAAGTGATTAATTTTAGGTGACAAAAGCGCGTTCTAATATAATATATCACAAGGGACTGCTAAAAGATAATCGTTAGATGTATGTATACATTTTACTTAAACTTTATACAGTCAAAATTAGGACGAAACAAGAAAGGCATGCAAGAACATAATGTCCGTAGTAAAGTTTTTGCCTTTTGTAAACAATAAATGCCTTTACATTAATTCAAAGGTTATTTAAAATTAACGAATATATTGTATAAAACAAAGTTGGTATTACTTTAGCCCAAACAACGATAGTTGTATATCTTATAACGTTTAGTTTCTGAGTTTGTAATAAAAATTCTATATTTAATGTTAACGACCAATTTCGCTACATTTACTGTGCTCGTTATGTTATACGTATTCGTTTAGATTCGTTTTTAATTTCCATTTAACTTTACTAATTTAAATATGTTTATTTATGTAAGCATCGCTTTTGCTTGTTTGTTTGAGATTTCCGCTGATCGTAACATTTATTGAATTTTCGTACATTTTTTAAAAATACTAATTGCCAATTCGTTTAAATTTTATAATTTTCTTTCCGGCAAGTATCGCCGTGCGGTGTCACGCGCGGAAAATTTTCTCTTACCGACAATCGCACGTCTCATTTTGATCAGAAAAACCGCGCTTCGCCAAATATTAGATTCCGGCATCTGTAATTTTCACCTTGCTGAAATTGCCGTCTTTGTGGAGCATGTTGTACTTTTGGTTCAATAAACGTGTCATATAGCATAGGTGAGTTAACGTGTTCGTATGGACCACGCAGTTATTTTTCTAGGGGACACTTTTAGTCAACTTCGCTAGTGATGCCTCAAAGTTAATTGTGACCTAATCCTTCTTGGCACTTATGACATCGCAAATAGTGGAATAAGCCGCTGAAGGTCTTTGAGGAGATAAACCTTCACCTACCCGAAGGTGCGTTATCCAGGATGTAGAAAACCACGAAGGTCCTAGCTAATTAGTCTGTAGCTACGCTACGAAAGTCTTGGCTGCTTATTGACGTTGAATTTAGATGTGATTCGCATTATAGTATTTGTAGCATTAGTTATCAAACACTAAATACCATACCAAATAATGAATTGTAAAATCGATTTGTTTTCTGTGAAAATGCAATGCTACGACAAGTAATTCATATATTTCACCACAGATCGTCAGTACCTGTGTCCTAAATATTCTGTTAATTTAACCGTTTAGAAAATATCCATTAATAATTTGTTATACTTAATTCGCCTGACAAAATTTACGCGGCGGACTTGTAAAAACTTTATGTTCAAAACTGACGCATGTTACTTTTTACGGCGTTTACATTCAAAAGTATAATCTGGAAATCGTTAACATTCAAACAAACTCTTCAGTGTCGACGTAACTAAATTACTTTGTCGTAACTAAATTTTTATGAGAGCGCTGTCTTAGTAAATTAGAAATATATAATATGCCGGCCCCGATTGGTTTAGTGGTTAGCATGTTTGCCTCTACATCCAAGGGACATAGGTTCAAACTCGATTGAAGTCGGTAAATTTTTCAGCGGAGAAAAATTTGAAAAACATGCCTTCTTCTTGAATAAGGAAGTAAAATCGTTGGTCCAGTGTAAATGTGATGTTTGGCACATTAAAAATCCCTAATGGCAGTGGAACTCTTCCAGATTCGGCAAAACTCTAGTGTGCATGGCGAAATGACTATTATAACAGTTCTAGTCCAAGAGAGCCAAGGGAATTTTCGCATCCTAAAGTCTCAGCCACAAAACAAACAAACAATTTATAATACTCTGTAGAGAGATTTTACATTTAATAATATTAATTAAAACTAATTGTAGTTCATTTTTATTTCAAAAGAATGTTAAAAATATTTATTTAATGTAACAGCGAATGTCAATTGTATTTGCAACACGCACTTGGTTTACAAATATTTAGACACGTTGCTATAATAAAATTGTGAATTATACCACCGCTTTAAAAACGCTTCCGTGTAAATGATGTCGTCAAGAAAGCTTAAAACATTTTAGCCCCCTTTTCTTCTGGATAGGGAAATGTAAATAATTATTAGCGGTCCATTTTGAGTTCTCGGGTTGGCAAGATGCACTGCCGCAGTTTCTAAAACATTTAACAGAATCTCGTTTCCGGATTTCTAATAGGCATGGACGTAAAGTTCAGTGCTAATAGGGTAGCCTTCTGTTTTGTTATATCATGTGTTAAAAACTGTTCATATTCATGAGAACTTGACGTAACCTAGTTGGGGAATTTCGTGGGTCAAATCTGCACCTACTGCACGTATTTGTGATTGTCGTCATAACTTTCCCGTCGCATTATGCTTTCGTGGAGGATAAGTACATCTTTAATATGTCCTGCCATTGGAAGCTCCGTTAAACCTGGCATCGTTGTAAATGTAAGTCCATTCAACTTTATTTAGTCCTTGTAAATCCATTGTTATAAATATAATAATCAAAATCGGCTTAAGAGCTGCAATAACGTAAATTACATACAGGAATTGCTTATTTAACAGATAGTAAATAACTCATTCGATCCTGTACATATTTTTAGAATTAGAATCCTAGTTAGTGTACTTAAATAGCTGGATCACAAAGTATATTGAAATATCTTAATTAATTATTAGTCATAACTTTTGTGTTTGTTTTTGATTTTATTTAAGTTTGAATTATATATTGGGAATTCTTCGATTCGTTTAGAATTTTAAGTAATGAATATACATGACTGCCGAGTAACTAGTATTTTTGAATTAACCACTTGCTTATTTAAATTTAGTAATCGACTATTTTTGAACTCTGTATCTTTTATTGCAATGTCCTAAACTCAAGAAACCTTATTTAATTATAACATCCAAGCAAGAGTACACTGTAAGCTGAAGAATAAAGCGATACACGTGCTGCACAATAATTAGTTGATAAAGGAAACGATCACGCAAGTTCACAATGTCCTGTAAACGATTTGAAACTATGGTCCTCATTCTATCGTTCTTTATATGAAACCACGTCTTTAATGAAGTGGCGCCTTTCCGATTTATGAGCAAAAGTACCATTTCCACATGTTATCGTCTCTTGAAACTTATCTAAATCGCTAATAGTATAAATAATTGAAACACGCCGCCTCCCTAGATTAGCCGTTCCAAAGCGTAAAGTCTAATCCCGATTTACTTTAACCTCAACGGGTGCATAGTGCCATTCTGTATCGTCATATCTTTTAACATGGTGTTAAGTATGATAGTCGATTTTCTGTCAAACGTTGGAGATAAACACGTTCTGGTTTGCAGTGTTGGGCGATCTGCCACAAAATTGTGTAGATATGAAGTATACATGGTTGATCTTATTGAACGAACACATTTTTATTGTTTTAATAAACACGTGCATCTTGAAAAATTTTTTCATTTATGTTAAAATCTTCGAATTACTGACTGACAAGATTTGTTCGTAGTATAGAAGTTCCGAGTATAGAAGCTTTCTAGAACTGGCAAGAGAATATAGTTTCTTTTAGGATTTTTATCAACTGTTTAGTTTAAACACATCCGTTATCGAACGACTAAGCTATAACATGTGTAAAAGAACTCGTCTTATCAGAGTCACATATAGTTAACAAAACGTATGCCTCAGAATTATTTGCAAAAATATACATTGTAACTACCAAAAGCAATTTAGTTGTTAAAAGTTTGTAGTTAAAATGTCGGGACATCATTTGTGAACTACTCTTTGACAAGGCACGTTCGCTTT
>JAHWXV010377368.1:0-21071 GCA_024586415.1 Phrixothrix hirtus | reverse complement strand
TGGTAGTTACAATGTACATTTTTGCAAATCATTCTGAGACATACGTTTTGTTAATCATATGTGACTCTGATAAGACGAGTTCTTTTACACACGTTATATTGAAAAGCGTATTTAGGCTCAAGATCAACTGATGGTATCCTTACCAAGTTACAGGATACCGTGAAAGAAGAATGAAAGAACAAGAACGTAATAATGCTGCCAATTAAGTGATCAATATCAGCCTATGGTAAGTTATTACAAGCTTCCTACGATCATCGTGTACCCACAAATAAAACCGGGACTCACCACTGAATACCATTTGATGCCATTATTGTGCCCAATTTGGTCCTTCGTTGCTCCATTCTAGCCTGCGGGCACAATGTAGTGGTCCAAAAATGGATGGTATGAATGCATTCCATAAGGTTTTATTCGGCGATAAACAGATGACATTGGCATTCAGAGTCCCACACCTCCCATTCAGTCTATTGCAATTGACTCAGCTGTGAAAAATCTGTTTCTTGTGGCCAAAAGTCTTGAATGACGTTCTTCACGATCTGTAGTCCCCGGGACATCCAGATTCAGGACGACCTTGTTGAGGCCCTTCTTGAGACAATCTGGACCAGCATCTCACCACCATTGCAACATCACGATTTACACGACTTGTAATATCTCTAAGCGAAGGTTCGGCCCCTCTCATGCCAATAATACGGCCACATTTAGACTCATTTAATTGCCGATAATTTTTACGTTGACGATCTCTTGGCATTCTTAAATGTTCAGAAGGCAATAGTGGACAAACAATTCGCAAGATTCACAGTTATTACACAATCATTATTTTATTTCAGAAAATTTATTGTTACCACGTGCAAACAAACAAATTTAAAGAAACAACAACCGATCGCTATATTTTATTCAAATTTGAATCATTACTTTGTTTTATCAAAATAGGTATTTTTTGAAAATTTAGTTGAAATTGATCAACTTCCATGTGTTGCAATTTTTATGGAAGTCAGTATATATTAATCCGTGTAATTTTTTCTATCATCGACCATTATTCGTTATTGTTAATAAGATAACATGGAAGAAAAAAACTTTTCTTACTGATTGAAAATCTATACATCCACTAACTTATCTTCCAAATTTAATCCTAGGTTTTGTTGGTAAGCTTTTATTAAAAAAAATGTATCATTTTAATTTTTTAAGTTCTTTTACAACGAGGATACTTTAAGAATTGATTACCTTTCGCTATTGAAAGTTTGAAAAAAACTGCAATTCCGTTAGATATTTTTAAATAAGAGTTGAAATATAATCAAAACTAGAAGAATCGGAAAAGTCCTACGAAATCTGAATTTCAGAAATTGACAGACAAGGGAAAAGTTCTACAAATTGAAATGTATGATTTTTCAACTATACTACGATAAGATACAAAATTTAGCGTAAACAGAATAGCTTTGCACTCATGGAAATTCTTACAAAACTTATTAGTCGGAGCTCTGGTTTGCATTTGACACAAATACAACTTGTAATAATATTTTAGGTGTTATTATAACATGAACTAGACTGGGATTGCAATACAGTACCTCACGAAGACAAATTAAAATGAAACCTACCTAACTAGGGAGGAGAAAACCTAGTAAAAACATAAAATCTTGTTATTCGAAATTCGGCGATTTGATAGTTACACACGTAGTCCAACACTTCTCTAATAATGCGATACCCTTCAAAAAATGTTTTCAGTAACTCCCCAGAAAACTGGAAGGAGACGTATTTTAGTTACTCGACTGAAGAAAATCAAAGTCTTCACAAGTGTTTCTTTAGTTTAGGAAAATCCGAGCGAGCTGGGCATTATAAAATTTTTTGTTCCTTTAAAGAGATCTTTGCTAATTGTAGACCCCTTCCGCATTCACTCAAACTAAAGAGAATATACTGATTATCCCAGACAATTTCCGTCGTTATCTTCCCTGCAGATATTTGTGTCTTTGATTTTTGGAACGGTGCAGGTCCTTTGTGCAACTATTGCATTGCATCTTTTTTATAGGGGTATTTCAGCGATATACTCACGTCTTCCTACTCATTGCAATTTTGTAAAAAAGATGTTGGTGACGAGCTAAAGCCTCCAAGTTTTCTTCGCAAATTTCTGTTTTTGTTCAGGAGTCAGAATTCTCAGAATCCTGGCTCATTCCAAAATCTTAATGCAAAATAATTAAAACGGCTATTTCACTTAAGATAACTGAAACTTTGATTGATAGATCCATTAACACTACTTCAACTTTTTGGATCTTTTCTTCAGTTCTTACCTCCGTAGGTTGTGAACCTTTGGGGTCATCTCGAATAGATTATCTGCCTCATTTGAAGTATTTAAACCAGAATTTTACTTGAAACTATGATAGAAAATTTTCACCACAAATAGCGGCTATACCTTGGTGTATATGTTTTGATCGATTGTCTTTTCTCGTCGAAAAATGTATCACGCTTGTATGCCCTAGTTTAAAATTATCTACTTTCACATGTTTACAACTTCTCAAAAACTACAATAATACCTTGATTTACATATAACTTGACAGATACTTGTTAAGTAGTTGCAATAATTTAAGAATGAACAATTGCTCAGGACAGTACGTTTGTTTCATCGCTCGCTAAATTTAATTTTAATCTCCCCTCGAACAATACGAACTTTCAGTCACAACTGTTGATATATACAGTACAAAACTTCATTTCAACTTTATTTAACATTACAAACAACCAATTGATTTTCCAAATATATAACTATTCTTTTTCTTTTGTAGCATTGAGAACATTCTTATATTGTTGAACTATTCATCAACAACGAATGATATCGATGGTGTCAATTCAATACCCCATGTCTCCACATTTTTTGAAAATCAAGGTTTCTATTGTCTTTGGTTTAAGCTTGTGTAATGAATTGGTAGATGACGCCACAATGATAATGAGTTAATTATTAATGCCTTTATTTATCAAAAAATAATTCAATACCACTTATATATAAAGAAATATGACGGAACTGCTGTGAAGTGTGAAAGTTGGTAGGTTTTTGTGTCTTTATCTGGAATTCTTTTTAGTAAAAATGTTTGTTATATTATTTCAAGTTTATTTAACAAAATTACATAATTAGTTTAATAGGAATGAATAATTTTATAAGCAAAATTTGGATAACTTGAGAACATCGGAGAAACGTGTTATTGAATATATACATTTTTTTCTGGCATTACGGTAGATACGTGTTTCTGATTATCAAAATCGTGTTGTAAATGAAAAGTCTCCCTATCTCCCTAAACACGTTAATATTATGAAATATTGCATAATAGGTATGTATTATAAACGGCTCGATACTAAACACGTACTCATATAGAATTTTTTGAAGAACAAAGTGTTTTTGATTTAATCAAGACCTACATACCTTTTAAAATATTACTTTTTACTGGAGAATTTTTGCGTTATTTATTTATTAATACATTAATGATGTTTATTTTGACAGCTATTGTAATCGTCCAAAAACTTTAAAGTTTTCTGCTTTTTTGGACGTATTCAGGATTGCACATTGTAAAAGTAACGTTGTTCAGCAAAAAATGTTTGCCTATCCGTCAGTTCGTCTGTATGTTGGTCTGTCTGCCTGTAAACACTTTAATTTTAGAACTAGAACATAGACATTTTAAATTTTGTATAAAAATTGGTAGAAAAGTATAATGACTTGTTATGAAAGTATTTGAAACTACTTAATTTATGATTATATCCAAAAAGCTTGACGCGGATTTCCTTGTTCCAGATAAGTCGCATTTATATTAAAAGTCCAGGTTGTCCGCCAGAACCAAAGAATGTAGCCATATATAATAACTAAGCTAGAAATACAAAGCAGTACTAATCCACAAACTAGCTGTGATAGTAGAAAAGCTATTGTAGAACGTTTTCCATCTATGAATGAAAACTATTTTGAAGTAGTTTTAGAAAATGCCGAGATTATCTTTTTGAGTAATAAAAAACGCAAATATCTTGTCTAAAGGCGTGATTATTGGCAATAATGCAAATGAACAACGTAATTTTGATAGCATCGTTGCAATACAAACGAAGGTGAAATAGGAATATCTATTTTGTACATTTCAGATATAGGACCAAAGTTAGTTCATTCGCCAGAAGTTGACGACCAAAATGATGCCAGTGGCGCAGTTGTATTTGCAGAAGAATACAACCAAGAAAGAATAGACGAGTGTGAACATCAAACAAAAGGTAAAGAACAAAACAAAGCAGAATCAGGAAATAGTTCCCTATCTAAAAATGATAATAATGAAAATTACCAAGGGAGAGCAAATGACCGCAAAAATGACAGGGAAGTTAAGTTAAAAACTATGTATCATAGAACCACTATCAACCTGAAAGTGCTGATGAAAAGAGTGAAGAAAGTAGCAGTGTAAATAGCGAAGAGCAAACCGAATATGGTCAAGGACCAAATCGAAGTTGCATAGGCAGCGGCTTAGAAGAAAAAATATTTAGGCTATTGAAGCTCAAAAAAACAGAAACTGATTTTTTATGATACTGAAAGTAATGCGAGGCTAATGGGACTAACATGTTCATCTTGGGTATGTAACAAATCAGGAAAAACGAGATGTCAGGAAGTAAGTGAAATAGCAAGAGAGTAGATTTTTAAATATTTTAGGTAAACTTAAATATCTGGCAGCATAAAAGAGCTTACGTATGCAGTTTAGTTGACAGACAGTAAAGTGAGAGAACTAGAACCCCCAATGAAGCTTCTGGAAGATCCGAGTTACTGTTTTATACATTGAACATGGTTTGCAAAAAAATGGGTCTTAAAGAATGGACAGTTCAAAACTGAGTTAACAATTCTACGTATGATACAAAATAGCTTTCAACAAATAGAACCAACCAAGCGCGATATAAAAACGAAGAAATCATTCAGTTTCTTATCACATGCTTAGACGACCTCCCTAAACTGCTGAGCCACTACTGTCGAAACGACATCGAAAGCGATACCTAGAACAAACTGTTACAAGCTTCGCTGATCTATTTAGGTTATACCCAAAACACTGTAAAATTTCTATCAGCTGGCACTATCTAGAAACGCCCTCATGAAATATATTAAAACCAAAATATAGGTATATTAGATCCTATAAAAGGCCAGTGCGATATATGTGTCGAGTATCAAGTCGGGAATTTAGAGCATAATGTATGAGAGAAGCACAGAATAATAAGGAAAGTAGCCAAGAACGGAAATCTAATGATAAACAAGACGCCAAACTTGATAAAATGTTCCTCATTACAAGCTAGCTCCTTGTATTTTAAAACTTTTTGTTTTCACAATTGTACTATTTTTAATCTGAAAACCTAGGATGTTCAATGAAACCGATACCGGCCTACAAGCTTCAACATTTGCACCTTGCATCTTTATCGATTTTTCGAAGAGAAAGTATCTACAAAATATGAATAAAAATGACCAATCATAATTCTCTCTGATGGTTGCATGTATCAGAACCGTAATACGACGTTAGTGAACCTTTTACTTGCTCTTTCTTATCAGTATGTCACAATTATCCAAAAGTTTTTAGTAAAGAGCCATACTGATATAAAATGTGGTAAGCTCGCGTAAATTCTAAACCATATGAGGTTATCTGTCCAAATTTAGAGTTTTTTTTATAATTACAATGTGGATCTTGTGTACGAATTCATTTGTCCCGGAAAGAAACGTGGAGAACCCACTATCACCGATATTTGAGTTCTAAGGTACGAGAAGGAAATATGCAGTATAAACTTAATTTAGACAACAATTTTGTTACACTTTTGCTGCAATGTCCTAAAAAAGCAAATAAGTAAACTGAAGACTTATCCAAAACCACACACTTGCATGAAATAAGAACCAAGCTTCATACTAATTGTTGACCCTTCTACAATAATCTTATACATAAATAATTGAAGCGATAATTTGTTACTTAAATATTGGTTCCATGCTTTATTTTTCTGTTTATTCTTAGCCAACAAAAAAGATTTATGTCTGTATTTGTAGGATATTTTCGTTTTTTTTTGTAATGAACTTTGTGTTCGTAAAAATACCATTCAAATTGTTTTACAATATTCTGTATATCCCCGTCTTGACAAGTTTTCTTGTGCAATATCACTAATCTCAATTAAAAAGCTTTTATATAAATTAGCAATTAAGCAAAATGTTAAAGATATGTAACAAAAATGTCCACCAATGCAGTTACGAGATATTGTTTGGACACCTGGATATTTTCCTTGATTCTGTTATCTCATGTATTAAAAACATAGAATAGATAGGAAGATGGAATTTTGTATTCACACATACCTAAGTAAAACCTAAATAGTCCTTTTGTTTATTATGCATAATTTTCGTTATCAATGTCTTTGTATTTTGAGCGTACTTCAAGTTGCAAACCCGTAAAATAACTACGAAGTAAGGCGTATTAAGCCGAAGCGGCGACTCGTTTTTTCTCAGGTTACGTCGGATGAGCTGGTTGCACATATTTATTTTGAACTAGACTCTACTTAGATAGAAGGAAACCATAGTTATTGTGTTATTATGTTTAACTCTTCCACTCTGGTAAAGACACGCTATAGTTGCAATAGTAACGAAATTTATGTACATTAACTGTGCTTGCGGATAACCCGCTATTTAGCCCATTTTGCTATTAATTTTTACCTCTAACGTTAATTGGTAGAAGTGCTTATATGTCTTTTGAAAAAGAAGTTCTTTTACTTCGGCGTGGAATGGTTTCGTGATATTTTGGTACTGCGTGGTATGCAAAAGGAAATCTTCAGCATTTGTGACTCTACACCGAAGATATTGTAAATTTTGGGACTCAGGTGAAAAATTAATTATTTCTTACTGCTACCTTGTCTAGAGGCTCACATATCTTCTTATTCACGCGCTAACTGTATTCAGACATTTAGTTGTTGACGTTTATCATTAATTGCTCTCCCACTTTAATGAATAATAATTGCAAGATGTTTCGTTACATTGCCATTTAACAATAAGCAGTATCATACCCGTAGTATAGTCCAAAATACAATAGTGTGTTATTCGCCTGAAGTGCGATCGTTTAAACTTATAGTTATGATAGGCTATGACCAATCATAAATATATTTTTATAGCCGTGTTTAAATTAATCATCAAAAGGTCATTGAAAATTTAAACGATCGCACATTATAATTTAATATTGAATATTGTATTTGTTTACCTAACTATTTTTGCAAAGTGAATAGTAGTTTATTGTGATAGATAGTCAATATTTTATTATTAATCACTGGTAATGCAAATGTACCCAATGTCATATAACTGCTGATCGTTGACCTTCATTGTTTATATTCATCAACTTTGTTGTAATTGCTTTAAATTTCTTCTAATGACCACTAGAGTAAGAGACGAAACAAATTATTAATATATTTACTATTCCGTGTCGTTTTTCTTGGACTACATAGTAGTGTATTAATTGTTATATCACAAATCATTTGTTAAGGCAAGTTCCACAAACGTATCCACCGCTAGACGGATGAACAATATTTAGTGGTGTGCTAGGTTGATTTTCGGATCCTTTGCTTGTTTTTATTAAAATTGATGACACCTCTAGTAATTGTTTCTTATACGGAATGTGCTTCATTTATGCTTTCGAAAATAAAGTTTTCATCCGTCTCCTTCTACCTGAGCTTGCCGTACGCATTAGCTTTGTTTTCGTTAACAGTTTTCCAAAATAAGACTTGCATTCTAATTTTAGTACCTTTTTGTTATCGCAGGTATAGAACGCCTAGCTTACCATAGACTTTCATGAATTTTAAAATTTTTACAATGCAGAACCTTAGAGAACCCATTTCATTTAAATCAAAATGGCTTCGAAGTAGGACAAATGTTTCAGTGCATAATATTTTAATAAAATCTGGCTGGTATTTTTTAAATAGTAATCATTTTCTATTGATGATCATAAATCACGTCATTAATTCGTTAGTATAAAAGAATAATAAATGATAATAGTATAATTAGAAGGGACTTACCATATTTCCCATAATTTCCACAATACTTCCATGGAGGCCGTTGAATATAATGGCATGTGAGTTGGTAACTTGGCATAGAAATGTAGTTTTGCTGAGGAACCTGCACAGGATATTGAATTGGATTAATTAAGACAACTGAAGATGTACAGATAGGAGAACATTCTCTATGTCTTCTTCTAATACATTTTACTTCTTCTAGTGTTTCATTTGTATTTGGACTTTCACTTTGGTTTCTTGGAACAACAAAGCATTCCTTAGGATGCAAGACGTAACAACAACTTTCAGTCTCATGATTATTTAATGTTTCTATTCTTTTAGGCGTGGTAATTGGGGTCACTTGTGGTTTTCTAGGTCTACTCACATAATTAACATTATTCACGTTTGTGTTATTCACACTTATAGGAATATGTATAACATTGGTGTTATTAACTACATTATTTAAGTTTATAACAGTGCTGATGTTTGCTACATTAGTTTGATTATTCACATTATTAATGGGCTGAACAACTTCCTCATTTCCTTCGGGGAAAGGAATATTAATTTTAGTTGGACCAGGTTTAATATATTTTTTCGTGCAAGTTTTTGTACATTCTGATAATGGTATTTTATCAGAGCATTCGTTAATACAAGAATTGCAAGCGCTTGATTTGCAACATTGTCCATTAACGCACACATTGCAATTTGCCCCATTACAAGAAGGTGTGGTTGCTATGCAATTCTGTACGCACGAATTTTTACAACTTTGAGTAGAACATTGTGAAGTACATGAGCTGGCACAATGATTACAGTGAGGCGTAGTACAACAATTTGTGCCAGTGCAAATATTACATGCTGTTCCTTGACAACTTTGTGCTATGTTTTGTATGCAGTTGTTAATGCAGGTGTTTTTACAACTACCTGTCGAGCATTGAGATGTACATGAGTGTGCACATCCGTTGCACTGTTGTGTATTACAACATTTCGAATCTGTACAATAACTTTGAGCAGCACCGTTTATGCAGCTATTCACACAATTACTTTGACAAGTTGGCGTTGAACATTGTGCATTACATGAATAAGCACACTTATTACATTGTTGTGAATTACAACAGCTGTATTGGTTACAATAAGGAGATATGCCTTGTATGCAGTTACTTGCACAAACATATTTACATTGTGGTGTTAAGCAGTGTGTTACACAATTTTGCGCACAATTATTACACTGCTGGGAACTGCAACAATTAGGTCCAACACATATATTTGTGGAAGAATTATTTACACAATTGTCTATACATTCTTTGACACAAGAATCAGTTGTACAGTTTTGATAACAACCATTGGCACACACATTACAGGATTGAGAAGCACAACAAGACTTTTCACCGCAGAAGGTTGGAAGGTTAGCTTGAGATGGTGCTATTATGACAACAATAGTGAGAAGAAATATTAGGGGAGACATCTGGAAATAGAAAATATATTAAGGGCTTATAATAATACTAAATGTATTAAAACTTTATGTAATTCGTAAATTTATAAACATTACTAAAATGTATTTTATAAAAACACTTAAAATTATGAACAATTTCCGGTTCCACTATTTTAAAGCAATTAATTTAGTTATTTAATTATTGTTTCTGTCGATAATTTCGAATTACAACTGCTAAGGACGCGCATTACAAACCACGCCGATTGGAATAAGATTTTAAACGTAGTTTAATAATTTCCTCCTATGAAGTACTATACTTAATAATTTAATTAAATAATATGAGGCATATTCAAATGAAAACCTTAAAAGTGACCTAAAACATGCACTGGGCAGATACTCGGTCCTACAAGTTAGTAGACATATTATTTCTAAAATTTAGAAGACTTGATAATGATATATCGTAGGAATCATTAAAAGTTTATCACAGTGACAGATTAGAAATGGCAGCTCTACTAGATCAGTACATTAGGGAAGAACATCGGTCTGTTATTCGTTTCTTACATAGTGAAGGAGTAATACTCATTGATATTCATCGTAGAATGAAGCTACAATATGGAAATTCATGCTTGTTACTCCATCAAGTGCATGAACGGAACAACAACTTTAAAACAGAGGTTTAAATCATGTTATTATGCCTGAGTCAATTTCCGCAGTTAAAGCCTTGACAAAAGACAATCGTCGTATTATCCTTGATGAAATCGCTGCAATTTTGAAAATGAGCCATGGTTATGTTCACCACATTATACACGATGTCCTACAGTTCTATAACGTGTCAGCAAGATGGATGCGAAAGCAATTGACCCCAGAATTGAAACAGCGGCGTATTGATGGCTGTGAAGAACTTTTGCGTCAGTGCGAAGCGAAACGAGATGCTTTTCTGAAAAGTGTTGTTACTGGTGATGGGTCCTGGATGCACTACCATCAACTGTAACGTGACAATTGTGACATTCCATTTTTTAATTTCGACTATTTATTTATTTTATTTTATCTCATACAATGAGCGTCGAATTCATAGAAATAAATGTAATAATTCAAGAACTTGGAACAATTTAACTTATAATTTTTGAACACCTGTATATTATATATTAATCAATTAATGTAATTCTTTTATTCATTGAAGCTACAATATTACATTAAGCGTATAATTATAAATTGCAATAATTGATTATTGGTTGTTCCAACAATATAATTAGCTTTGATATTTTGCAATCCGGCTCTGGTTGAGTCACTTCCTGAGCGAGACATCGCGGATGCCAAGGAGAGCGAAGTAAAGGGATTGAGTCTAAGTCTGGCAAGCAAAACGACATCGCATTCCTAAATTTAGCGATTTCTTATTGTTCAAAATTATATTTATTCAAAAAATCTCCACATTGCGGTTTACTTGCTGAGACCCATTCTTATTGTTATTTTTTCGCTGTTAATAGTGGGGCAAACGTACAACTATACTTTTCTTAGAATGGGTCAAGGTCCAGTTCCAGGGAGGGGATGGTCGGTTTTCAACATACATTAAATTTAAGGTAAAGGATCTACTTAAGTACCTTACTTTCAAAAAATATTGAACCTAAATTATTATGTAGAAGTGGGTGAGTAACTTCATTATTAAAAACCAGTGATGTGTTATTAGTTGCCAGTCGCAGCTATTGGTTACCGTAAGGAAGCATTCCTTGGATTCGCAGCTGAAAGTTAGAGATTACATCTCTCTACTGCATATTGGTTATATTAAATCCATCCTGAACTTCTAGCCTAATATAGTTATTAATAATTCATTTTCTATGTACTGTACAACTTAAATTCATATAGGTACCTGCCAAATTACTTTAGACCTTAAAAATTTTTGTTTAAATTTGGGATATTATCAAAATTGGATTTTACATTTATTAACTTGATTTTTGACAGTCCACATTTAAAAAAATCATCACTCATTAATAATTGTTGTAATTATCGCTTCGGTAATATCTTGACTTATCTACTAATCGATTCAATTTAAATTTCACATTACATTAAACAATTCACAATCAGTTGTGTTATTACAATAAGGCCGTAATCATGAATAGTTCTCAAAATTGACGTCGTAATTTAACGTATCTACTTGTGTTTTTCTTTTCTGTATCTTCCAATACGAAGGATCATCTAGATCATTTCAACTGAGTTCACCTTATACCAAGTGGATAAACGATTGATCGTTGCCGTTGTCCAGGACCTACTCGGATCCTTGCTGCTATTGGTAACCTAAGTTAATTATTGCAAATTTCTTCTGATCATTATTCATATTCTATTTATGTTAACATCTGCTACATTGATTTCAATGTTTATTTATTAGAATTTAGTGTTTAGCCTAACTTGACGATATTTTATACAATTTATTCATACTGTTAAATTAAATGATTGACTATTTGTGAGTTTATTATTTATTCATGTATACAAGTAATTCTGTTTGATCACTTTAATTATATTGTCACGGACACCTGATAAAGCCCCCTTGCAATTTACTTGTAACTTAACGATTAAATTAATTAATAGCCGGTGACTCCTGAGACTATTGAGCTAGCTGGAGTTAGCTCTAGCCAATGTAAGATCACCGAACTCGGGTTATAGAACCTGAAACCAAGAGAACAAGCTAAGAATAGCGTCACCCTATTTTGAACACAGCTCTTGGTAAGAAATGTTATACTGATCCTTATTTGGCATACAAAAGGAGTAATTCTGGAGGATAACTGCTACAAATGCCACATACTCAGTACTCCTAAAAAACTGTCTCAAGTCTTCCAGAAATAAAGGGCGAGGATATCTGAATAAGGGTATTGTTTTGCAATACGATAATGCGCGGCACATATTGCGCGTACAACTGCGACGATTATCTAAGAATTCAAGTTTGAGTGTCTACCACATATCTAAAGTTATTGTAAATAAATGTAGCCCAACAGTATTTATAAATTTAAAACGAAGTTTCTCAAATTAAAATAAAAATTTAACAAAGTTTAAAAAGTGCACCGTTATAAAACCGCGGGTTTGAATATAAAAATTCATAGTGTAAAAATCTAAAAATTGAAGGAATATCAAATGATTTGTACAAATAAATATTTTACAAGAAATGGTCTTTGACTACAATAAAGTATAAAAAATCAAAGAACCGTCCCCAAAAATTACGGTATCAATTATATAAGTTACCTAAGCAGTAAAATCCAGCAGATGGTTGCGAGACAGGAAGCAGTCATTTAACGGACCGTTAACGGCCCTACCACCAAACATGAAAAACTAACAGTTAGAATTGGTGACGTTTGATTGGTTAACTAAACAGTGGAAAGGAAATGCCTCGAAGTTAATAAAAACCAGAAACACGCAACAAAATTATGACGAATTAACCAATCGTGACAGTTTCGAAAAAATCCTTTGAGGTTGACATGTAAATTCGGACAAACATAGAGCTAGCTAAAATATACGCAATTAAGTGAAATAAATTACCGCTGATTAGTATCCGCTGCTAATATAATGTTTACAGAAGAGTAACGCGAAAGTAAATTATAAATTTCAAAATTTATGAAAACGGGAAAAATTTTAAACGAGTTTTGCTAAAAGCGCAAAAACAAAGGAAGTTTAAGAAAGTTGAAGATTCCTGCCAATTTAAACGATGTTCGAGAGAATAGCTTATGGTATCGCAAAACCTATAAATCATAACTGGAAAAGGGGAAATTAATTAGAAGGAAGATATATTATCACTAAACTAAGATGATATCAAATTAAGAATTTAAACCATAAGTGAAAGTTTAAAAGTTTTAAATTTACAAAACCATTTATCGTAAAATTAATTTAAATATAAACTTAACCTTACTACCTGTTCTTTAAATCCCTTAGCATAGAAAGCCCATTCAACTGCTTGTTTACATTTTGCAGGCAGAACGATCTACGTGATCTTCTTGTATAACTGTTTTCTGTAGCATTTTTAATCAAATTGTAGATGTAACATTTCTGATTGCATAATTTTTATATTATTGTTTCTTTTTAATTTGAATTTCAATAAATGTATGGAACTCATTTGATTGTTACTTAATGGTTCAAACATTTGGTCGTAAATAAATTTTGGTGTGACTCATAAATTTTAAAATATTCTAAAAGCATACGTATAAAAATTTACCTATAGGTAAAGAGAATTGGAACAGTAAATACATTATTTCAGAGTGAAGGGTATTGCCCTAAGCTTATTTAAATAATAGAGTTTTGAAATAGCTTGGTTATCATTACTAAAACGTAAAAATTATGTAAAGTCAAGTACTTAATAAAGAAATTTTAATAAATTGCTCGATACTACCTAATTGATAACCAACAAAAGGTTCAAAATTTACTACTTTGCACAGAGCACGTTATCGAATTTTACTTACCAAGGTATTGTAATCGTGAAAATTATGGAATTTGAGATAATAAGCCTAAAAAGTTTAGTAACCATTTCTATTTGTAACATTTTTTAAGGAAAAGAAATGTAGAAATGCACAATTTTAAATACTTCCTTTAGACTATTTTACTGTAGGATACTACTTAATCTATGTTAGCAGAATCTACTGGTATATTAGTATTAGATCCTATGAATTTTACAACGGCCTTAATGAGTACTGTATTTATTAATTTTCTAATTTTATTCCACATACTAGTGTCAATATACTACTAAGGTCTTTTTAATGTACATGATATCCAATAAATATCCAAAAAGTTTTTAATCCCACATAACTATAGAGACCTATAACGTGACTCATAAACCGAATACATGTCATCATGGTGACAATTTTGCATACGACCAAATAAATTTTGAGCAATTTTATTTTATTACGATTAACATGAAAATTTAAAATCTAAATTTAAATGTCAAGAAAGAGGCAATAATTTGATTTTCTATATATTTTTTGAATGTTGCGTCAAAAAAAGTCAATAACCAGATTGTTCTATTTTTATATTTGACAGAATTTACTGAAAATATGAAATCGATATGGAAGATAAACAGTTTTGATTTTAGAATTAGTTTAAATTAGAGAATCACCATCCAACTTCAGTGCAAAATTTCATAGATTAGAGAAAGTGTATAACCTATTTTATTGTCTATACAGAGCCTCTGACAGAATCAGGTACCAAGTTCTCATGGAATACCAGTAAAGAATAGTTTAGATCTAAAACCATATTAAAATCACAGTAGACACGAATGTTAATAAAATAGAGGAATACTATACAAAGAGAATAAATAAATTCGAATTTTATATTTACAGAAAACCTACCCAAACAAACCACGCCCTTAATTGGAGCTCTTTCAGCCTCGTTTATTACAAACTTTCAGCATTTTACAATTATTTTTACAGAATTTTTAACACACCTATGAATGAAACAAATTTTAAAAAAGAAAAGAATGTAATCTTCCTAATCACCACCAGTAACAACTTATAATAAAATCAAACATAAACATTTTCAAATAATTAACACAATACAGTAGATAGATCGAAAACATGGCGACGAAATACTAGAATGAATAAGGGGAGGTTCTTTACTATAACAAATAAACAAAAAAAAGTAGTATAGTTGTTTATTATCAAAAACCGTTACATGTAGAAAAATTCAGTCTTCAGCTTATAACAAAGTTATATAAAGAACCCTACATGATTTCCCATTTTATTAATTTGTAAGAAGCACAAATTAATACATTTCGTAACCGTGGTTGAATGAAATTGTAACTGAAAAATGATGCAGCGCATGTAATACGTTAAATGAAAGATTAAATCGAAATTCAGGGTGTAAAACGTTAAAATGAAGTCCGATTAAAGACTAATAAATAATAGGCAATTACCAAGAACATCCTTCACCAGTTATTTTAATAAAAGTTTTAATAATAAGTATTGAATACTGAAGAATGTTGAATACTGCTACAACTTAACATTACGTAAACTAAAATTAAAAATTGTTATAAAAAAGCGATAAGTATTACAGTATAATCAGTTAATGAAAGTAAATTCCTTTAAGTATGCAAGACCTTACTTATATAGATTAAACAAACAGAGTCAGTACATAAATGGAATGGACGGATAAAGATAATTTATGTTGTCAAGCTCTATCGAAGAATGAACATTTTAACTTTAATTTTGGCTATTTGCTGAGACAAAATATACCTTTTGAACCTGGTTTTGGTTGTTATCGGGACCGACTTCTCGAAATTAACATAGTCTCTTAATCATGCATAACATTGATAACACTTCGCTGTACACCTTAGGAAGCTGCTTTGTCAGGCTTAGCCTATGTGACAAAATCAGTACGCCAGCAACACAATCGTAATTAGGAGAATACACGTTTTAAAATCTTCATGTCGGCCGATATCTATAGCATTCTTGCACGCTAATTTGGGTTTATTCGGTATTCTGTTTTAAATTAATTAAAAAATATATAGGTACTTTATAGTTAATGAGATAAGGTTACTGGTCAAAATGCTCGTTAAATAAGAGCAAAGTGGAGATGAATTACAATATATATGTATTTATTATACATGATGTGTACTATACCTCACAAAGTAATTACGAATTATTGTACTACTGTTTCTGTCAAACTTCTCAAACATCCGCGCTTTAGCGTAATTTCAAATGTTATCGACCGCCAAAGCATCACCACTGATTCATAATATTTTCATTTATTGATGTTTCTGCGTAAGCACCTACGATTCTGCAAATATTATGAAAATAGCATTTGACCAAATAAAAAGTGTTGCTGTTTGTGTGTAACTGAAATTTTAATTAATTTCTGCGTTAAATAAAGTTAAATAAAATTCAATAGAATTTAATAAAATTAAGCAGAATTTAAGGAGGCGTTGGTTTTTCAACCTTCAAATAAACTACGAATAAAGGTTATTTAATAAAGCTCAAACAAAACTTGTGCTTTTCTAAAAATTTATCACTTAAAGTAATAGGTCTCCTTTGCTGAACGAAAAAATATTCACAGAATAGCAATTTTTGTTCTTATCATTGAAACATTTACCTTAAATCGAATAAAATTACATAAAAATTTTGTAAAGTTGAATAAAGCACCAGAAATCCAAGATATTGGGCCGAAACATTCACTCCGGAGTATGAAGCTATTAAAATTATGGGAAAAAGTGAGAAATATTTAAGAGTCTGTAATAAAATGTTGGTGAAGCAGGTTTTAAACTATAATACAGTAAAATTATATTGTAAACGTGGTGATCGTTATGATTGTAGGTTGTTTGCCGTTATGAACACGGCAGCTGTTGAGAACACAATATTGTTGAAAGCTATTGTGAAAAATAGATATTATTATTCATACGGACTCCTAGACTAAGGATTGAAATAATTATAGTAACAGTGCGAGGTTTCAATAAAATTACGATGACATCAATATTATTATACCGATCCCAATTTAAAACTTCTTTGCGTGTATGGAGTTGGAAAAGCTATTTTAAAAATAATCTGGATTATGAACAACTGTCATAAGTGAATAGCGCAACGTAGCGGTTCGAATATATCCCAACAAACAAACGCTAGTCACAAATGAAAGCAGAAATTATTAAGGGAATGTGCGCCCACTTACTTAGTCTAACGTGTGGTATAATTACAATTGAATCAGAAGTGTACTTTTACAAAGAACCCTCATCATTAGTTTTTAGTATTTGATTATTCTATACTTACTGATTTTATTATTAATTTTAGTTTAGATTGAATTTATATTAGTTTTTCTCTATACCGTATGGAAGACGAGTTCCACATAGGGAAATCTATAAGAACGAATAAGACGGAATAACCAGTTGCGTTTTTGAAACAGGGTGTGGATGTATAATAGTTACTTGTCTGACTGCATTGAAAATATGAAACCGCGTTCTCGGGTCTTATTAAGCACATAACACGTAATGACCTAGGCTACATTATATTGCAGTGTTTAATTGTACGTAGCATTTCTTTAAGTATGGATTATTATGCGGAAAAAGAAAAAGTAAAAATAATTAAATTGTATTATAGTGGACTTTTGCGAGATTTTATTAAATAAATTTAACGAAAACCCCAGTTTATCAAACAGTATTTTATTTACAGATGCGTTCTCTTTTATTTACACGAGTATAATTATTAATGTAATTAATTTATACTATAAATAATGTTAAATTGTTATAGATAAACATGACTAAGACATAAACTCCAAGATCTGAAGCTTTGCAGTAACTGCTGACGTAAACTAAGATAAAACCACTTGATAATTATTGTTAGAATAGTGGATTAGGAACATATTCATTTCTATGCGTAAGTCATTTATTTTCGTACTGTTTCATATACAGATTGTAACAAAAGTCTGGTATAGTTTAATATATCAAAGATATCGATCATCCAATTTTGATAAAGTTTTGCACTATTATGTTTGAAATTATAACGCTGTTGGTATCCCTAATCTTACTTTTCTTTTCAGCAAGTTAATAATAAACTTGTTTTTTAAATGGATCACTCTATATATTATTAGAAAAGTTAATTCTTCGAAAAATCTCGAACAATTTTGATATGAAACACTTACTGTTTAAACTTAGCCGTTTCTGAGATTATGCGGTTTAAAAGTTAAAACAATAAATCAAACCTTCTATTGATACTCGTATTGATAGTAGGCTAAATACTGCGGCAGAGCATTAAAAACGTTAAGGACGTTATTAGTTTCCTAGATTCTTCGACATTCATCTTCGATTCTTTCTTTCAGGTCTTCCAAATCGTTTGGCTTCGTTTTGTATACAACGTTTCTTAAGTGTTCCCATAGGAAATATTTTTTATTTTTAAATAAGTTTAATTTACTGTAATGAATTTATGTTGCGAGAATTTGGAAATGGAGCGTAAAACAAGGAGGAATTTGATTTCTTAAGAGCTGCAAGCACCTTTCGCAATTCAAATTACCTTCTATGAAAATGGATCGATTAATCTTTGCTTTACGATACAAATTCAAATATTAATTTTTTGTCGATATTGGGTGTGATGCTCCCGAATCCATTGAGGATTTTCTGTAGCCTAATATCTACAATTATGCCGATTAACTTTTCTATTAAGACCGAACGTCGATTCATTGGAAAACATTATTTGCTTTAAAAAATTGCGGTTAACATTAAGAAGTTCCATCATATTCTGACAAAATTCTAACCGTCTATCAAATTTGTCTTCAGAAAGTTCTTGAACAAGTTTAACTTCGTGTGGATAAAATTTTCGATTGTACAATAAGCAGTTTACACACATGTGTTATTTTGTTATTTTATGCAAGAATTTTAGTGGAGATATGGAAATTTTCCTGTCCGTCCACCAAAACATTTAGAGTTTTATTACCTTCTATCTCTGTTTAAGACGCTCAGATCTAACAGTACCATTTATGTGACCTGTTGGGTTGAATGTCGTTAAAACCTTGCATACAGTTGATAGTGTCATTGGATTTCAATTTGAATACTTATCATTAGAAATACTACAAACTATTGGGTTCGCCTTAAATCTTCGTAAACCAGTATGAGTAATATCTCTATTTGCTATGTATCCGTTAATTAATCCATTTTATACTAATAAACCAATAACTTAAAAACTTAACACGCTAGAAACTTCAACAACTACAATATATAAAAAGCTTAACTTTCAAAAAGAATACTTCTGCAAAAACTAAAAATAATATTTTTTTACTTTCAAACTGCAAAGCCTCTGAAATGGCTGAGTTAGGCAGTAAGTGTTTCATGTCAAAGTTGTACGAGATTTTTCGAAGAAATAATTATTTTAATAATGTATCAGTTTCTCATTAATTTGCTGAAAAACGGCATACTTCGCAATACTGGGAATGCCTTCAGCATATTCGTAATATCTTTGAACATAAAAGTGCAAAATGGGATGATGAATATCTGATATATAAAGTATTCCACACTTTAGTCACAATCTATACATAAGGATTATACCACATATGGAGTATGTAATATTTGCTCCTTATGTTTGGGACACTAATAAATGTCAATGCTTTTGCTTACCTTTTCTAAGACAAAATTTACTCTTTAATCTAACATCATCCATAGCCGTACTAATTAAAAAATGTATAAACGATAACTTCGGAAATAATCGAAGAAATATGGCTAAAAAAATATATGGGACTTGTGTACCAGGTACAGCCAAGAAAATAAGAATCACCTTTTAAATGACAAAATTCAATACCATCAACCATAAACTCGTTACTTAAGTGTAAGCTGGCCAACGTGACATAAAAAGTCGCTTCAAACATAACCATGCCAATAAGAGGAATCAGAGTTGATAAAACAAGACAAATGTCAAAATCTTCACGTTTTTAGGTCCACTGAATACGTTCGTTCCTATTTTAGCGTGATGTCTGCCCACCGGTTTGTCCACATGCTTTCTACGGTTACTTAAAGTCTATTTCACGAATACTCTTATATTTAGAGGATATAGAATAGGGAAGGTTTTTTCGACTTAAAAAAATTTTGACGCTGATCAGTAAAAATGTCTGACAATAGCTTGAACTAATTGCTTTCAAATTGGAAGATTCTGTAGAGTTGAATATGTTTTGGTGGTAACTGGTCAAAAAATGTGGCGGTGGTAGCGGGTTAAAAAAACTTTCAATACAATATATATATTTGATTCCATTGTGTGAAGGAATATATCTAAATTTTTCTATAATCGCCTATAATTTCAACATACATTAGTTGACAGCTTTAAGATTTGATAGAAATAAGTATATAGCTATACAAGGTGAGTTAGATATAATGGCTATCCCAGTGAGGGTTAGGAGTCAAAGCTATCAAGAACCTAAATTTTCAAAAATTTTGGTTCTATCTTAAAAATAAAATTTTTAGAAATTTTATCATAAAATGGATGCAATTATTTATTATTGGAATACGCATAGTTACAATTTTTTATTACAGTCACGTAATGAAATTAATACCACGGTCTTGACTGAACAAAATTATGTTCGTTTTTTCAAATGAGATGATATATTCTTCTAACTATGTAACCGTATTCAAAAATTTACCACTGACCAACTTCCTTTGTTGTATTTTAATTTTTGAAAGTTAATTTAATTTCTAATTAATAAATAAAATAAATTGAGGATATGTTCATATTTTCTTATTGTAACTATATACCTAACAAGGTTTAATACAATTTAGGCATAATAAATTCAAAAAAATTAACCTATTTTCATAAATTATAGCAAAAATGAAGAAACTTCATTTTTATCGCATTATATTTTTCAAAAAATGAAAAATAAGCTATGGAAGGTGTCATTATTTTCAGTAAGTACTACTAGTTTAAAAATTGTAAAGAAACAAGTTGAATGCGCAATGGCTAGGGAATTCCAATAATTTTCAAGTAGTTCAAATAGATACATTCCTATGTACATACATATGTTTAGTTATATTTGATTATACGTCATTTTTAAAAAGTTTATTTTAAATATTAATAAATATAATAACAATTGAAGCTACTGTTCAGTAAAACGTTCTAACTTAGACTAAATTATGAGGGCTGCCTTTTAAGTAGTTACAAAAACTAGGAAAGAAAACAAATTTTTTGGAACAAACTGTTTTATTGTTTTTCAAAATATTCACCTTTAAGTT
>JAHWXV010377366.1:0-21580 GCA_024586415.1 Phrixothrix hirtus | reverse complement strand
CGTCATTTCTTCTTTTTAGGAACACTGTCAATTTTAAATAGAATTGAATATTTATATTGTTTTTAATTTTAAGTGTTGACTTCAACATTGAATATATTGATGATAAAGCAGAAAATTTGAAGATTTTGATTTAAATTTGCAGTATGCAAGTGAAACATATTCATCAATAGTGCTCACCGAATTTTTATTACACCAAGCAGAAAAATGTTATATTCTTTGCAGTAATAAATTAATTACATTTTTGGTGACTTCTTATATGTGTTGATGTCTCCATTTCATTAAATAGCTATCGTTATTTATAAAATATGTAATTTAGATAAATATGTATCTTAAAGAAGTAACTACATTTACATGTTTGTGTATACCACCAATTGAAATAAAACAAATTTTCTAATCCAATTTCTTTATTTACACCATGATTTAAACATCAATAATTATTATCGATTGTAAAGTTAGGTACTATTACTATACTGATATTACTTAATAATATTATAATTAATTTTTTATTGGAATTTTATCACACATACAAACCTAGTTTTCTTGATGCAACTTTAACAATTCTTAGAAATACGATTCTTGAATATCGCAGCTAATTTATTTTTAAGATATTGATATGGGTTAACCAAATTTCATTTAAATGTTAGCTTTATAAATACCTAAACAATTAATAATTATAACATGCTACACGATAACTAATAAAAATTGATTTTATAGGTTAATGTTATATTTTTTTGTTACAAGTATGCCAACCTCGTTTATTCAACATTAAATTACTAAAATTCCTAAAATGCGTAATCATTAAAACAATTGGTACTAAAAAATAGTTCATTTTGGAAAATCATTTTTATATATCAGAATTATACAAAAGTCGACACAAAAAATTGTGTTTATCACACGTCCAGAAAGGCTTTTGCAAGTACTCGTAATTTGCAGGCCTCGGCTTCGTCTCAACCTGTAAACATACTCGTACTTGCAAAAGCTAACTTTCTGGCCTTGTGATACAAATAACTATTGTTTATAACATGCGTTCTGAAAGGTATATAAATTTACTTATTATTGTTTTATTATGTTGATCGATTTCCGACTTTGTGTTCCTGATATGCTATTTTCTTTACTTTAACTACCATTAGGTTATTTATTTTTGAATCCTGAATATACTTAGGTGGAATTTATAGCTTAATGGGGCGCATGTTTTGTCAATTATGCGTGCGTTGATTGAGTTGGGTACAACTGGCTAGCACTCTATAACTTCCTAACTTTGTATTACGATTATTTCTAACCATTTTGTCACCCCATATGTTACTCACCAATACACATCACGAGTACACACGTACTCACCGATTTGATACAACTCATGAACAATATCGTCAACTACTGTGCAGAAGGTTTCGCTTGATTGTACATCTGAAGCAGAGCTTCCTTACTTTTATTTCTTATCCTGTCTGCTTCCGCTTTCGTGATTGTAGATATTTCATGCGATGCCAAATTCATCGTCATACGCTATATTATAGACGTTTTGAGACAATGCTCGTGAAGTAGTTATCCTACGTTTGAATAATGTATTTCTTTCAGCTTAATTGTAGAATAATTTCGGAGGCAGGTAGTTCAATTGTAATAATTAAAAGTTACTCAATATGTTTGTGAAGAAAAGGATATCGACATTTTATAAAGTGTTCATTTTTAAAGGTACGGTATAAACCGTATTAATTTTCAGAAAACAAAGTTTTTTTGTCTCATTTTGCATCATTGGGAGGAATTGTAACTGGCCTTTTCAACCACTAGAATGGTAAAATTTTATCGTTCCCTTCTCGCCGTTAGATAATTTATATTAGCGGCACTTCTCTAAAAATTCCGGCTTGAGATATTGCCTTTTATTTTCGAATATCATTGTAGTGACTTATTTTTCTATTGCTGCTTGCTATACATCCGTAATATAAGCGGGATCGTAACAAAACTCAAAATTTTCACAGAAATAAATTATTGTCTAAACTTGTACTTAAAAGAGTGTATATTAACATCCATGCATTTAAATGTGCTTACAAGTTTACGCAAAAGTAGAATAGATTTGTTGCAACTAGTGATATTGTTTCCATTGTTACAATTACCGGTAATATAATTTTTAAAATATTAATTAATTGTTAGTCAAATAATGAATATTTGTAACATATTATAATGTTAATTAGGATTAAACTTCTTGAGGGCATGTAAATATACTTTATTTAGTTCATTATATTAAAATTTGATTTACTATTATTCTCTTTAAATAATTAAATGTAGGATCTAGTTTAAACCAAATACATGTATAATATAGTGTAATACAAAAACTAAGCGATTACCAGCCGATCCGAATAAGACTAAAGTCAATAAATATTTATTTAATTGGGTAACGTTACACTTAAAACTCATTCCGTCCGTTTCGAGTAACATTTCCATCATTCATCGACTGAGTAGTGCCCTGTCACAATCAAAACCTTTTTAAGACGCTAAGGATTCTCCCTAATTTTTTTTCATAAAAAAGATCGATTGTATCTTCATGCTATGAAGTTCTATAACTCAACTAAGCCAAGACGTAGGCTTACTTAACGTTGTTTGTGAACATATTTGAAATTAGAACCTGAGGTGCAAAAAGTCATAAACGGTAAATAGTTTTTAATCAGAGGGCGCTACTCAGGCCTGCTGGAATAATTGCTGACGGTTGTGTATGCAGAATCTTAAGATAATCTAGATAAACTGAGTTCAATATTGCATTTTAGAATGAATTTGGCAATTTGCTTTATTTTCAAATAGTTATACATTTATTAATTTACCTGGATAACTATCTATTGTTTAAAACTGAACAGCTACAAATAAAAGATTTTTAAATATTTAACTAAATATATTAACAACCAAATACACATATACAGCCTCGAAGTATTTAACTGAAAAACTTATCGCTTTAATTCATGGTAGATAAAATGTAACAATATTGGTTTCACTAAAAAAATTTTGTTGGCTATTACGCAGGATAATATTAGCATTATATGGCGATATAAAAATTCTTAATATCAAATACTGCGGCTCATCCTACATACAATGACGTATAAATACAAAGAGAGTAGTTTCTGTTTTTATTCATTCACGTTTAATATAATTAATTTATTTCGGAGCACCTTAAAATTAACACATTCGCCATAACTGACAAAAGATTTTGATGAATAACTCTAATTTTGCCAAATAACAATTTTTTTAATTTTAAAACTCTGAAAAACAACATTTATAAATATGAAAATTCAACTAAGAAATAATTTTTGGCACACATTTAAAGAACGTTTGAAACACTTCAATCAATGCAATTGTTTAATGCTACTTTTAATATCATAGGCACCTTGACTTTTTGTTTCTTATATATTAATAAATAGAAATCGGCATGAACTTGTTATTTTCAGAAAGGTTGGGGAGGAACTATTTTTTATAGTTACGGTAGATTATAGTTTTTGTTTAAAAAAAAATCAGTTTGGATTATATCAGTGTTATTAAAAGTTTAGAAGTGCTCAATGAAATTTGAATTTACTTTAAAAAGTGCTTGTAAAATGTTCAATTAGGTACTATTTTGATAACTTCTTAATCAATAAATTAAAGGAATTACTTATTTTTCACCTTCGTTGCTAATGAAAAGGGGGTCGCAAGTTCTTCAGCATGTTGGTTTATCTCCATTAATAAGAATTATACATTTAATCCTATCGAAATTGAATCACGCCACACAATATGCATCATAAGATTTTTTACACCAGGCTCGGTTGGTGTAGGGGATTAGCCCGTTTACCTCTGCGTTCAAGGAATGCGATAAATTTTTCAATGAAAAAAATTTTAGAATACCAACCCTACTCAGGCTAGGAAGTAAAATTATAAGTCCCAAGTCAATGTGATATTTGGTACGCTAAAAATCCCCACTGGAGCTGGAACTCCTCTCGATTGGATTCGGTAACATTCTAGTCATTATTTCCAAATGACCATAGTAGTTGGATCCAAGAGGGCCAAGGAAGTATTCTCATCCTAAAACATCAGCCATAAATTAAAACAAAAATAATATTTTTATTATGGGATAGGTACCTTGTGTTTCTACTAATGGATCCATGATATTGAAGTGGATATGCCATCAAGGCTGGAACATAATTTTTATAATGTAAAATTGATTAATACGTAAAAAAAGCAGAAAAATGTGCGTGACCTTTTTATTTTACAGCCTGTTTTACATATTAGTCAGTTCTACATTCTACAAATTATATTTTATTGTCTTGATGGTACTAACCTGTTACAAAATTCAGGTGAAAACATTCAGCTCCAACTACTAAAATTAAAATAAGATGTTAAAAATTGTCACGTGTCAATATAGAAATAAAGCAGGAGTAAATTATTGTAGAGGAATTCAAAATGCTGCCAGCCAGCTACAGTGGAGATAAAATATGGTGTATAGACGATAGTTAAGGGTTTGAACCTGGCAAGGTAGTCTCAATCGGGAAATTGGGGCAACAATCAAGAACGCTTTGTACATATAAATGTTCACAATCTCACCTTAAGACTGATGACAGAAGACTCCTGCGATATCAGGTACAGTAGCTAAATAAGCTGAAAGTGAAATTATGTCTTGAGGAAGGTACTTTACGACCTCTTCTGTATATCGTGTATTTATACATTAAGATAGCATGAAAAGTTAGATAGACTGAATACTTAAGGAAAACAAATAGTAAACCAAATTAGTGTTACGAAATATCAGATCTAAGGACCACCTTGTACATGTAAAGTTATATCAATGATAATAACTAACCCTCATTTGTAGGTTACAAATCGGTACTTAGCATGGCTGAAAACTCGAGCTAAGGGTAATTAGTTAAAGGTTATCAAACAAAAACGTGAGTTTTATGCCCAACAATCGGTACATATACGTATTTACTGATATAATGAATAATCAACTGAAGGTGCTTAAGCTGCAAAGTGGTTATTACCAATTAATATAAGTGTATTGCCTTTTGCAACAGAAGTCGTACTAGATTTTGCTTAATTTTAGACAAGACATTATAATTGTCAAACCGACCGTAGTTACTTAAATTTAATTTAAATAAAACAAAAGGTTATCCTTGCCACATTTATAAAATTTATTTAGGTTAGCAGTGTCTAATACATACAAAAAGCACTACATACACAAAAACAATTATTGAGTCTCAAAGACAGGCTCTTGTGATCTGAACACCTCAAACAAGGAATCGCGAAGTTCTCCTTTGTAGAGTAGATTAGCTATTTAGTCTTTATTTAAATTACTCAAGCACAATATAATGGATAGATGTCTAAACCTGAAAGTAATTCGCAAGTGCTCACGGTACTTAAAACTTAATACGGTACATTCATATAGATATAATAATCAGTAATTTATGTTTTGACAATTGTTAGTGGATGAGTCAAGTTCAGTAAATCACTAATGGTAATTAAAGTAATTGAATAGATATTAAATGCACTTTAATTACACATAATGCCAAGGATTCTAGCGATAAACGATTATAAACGAGATAATGAAGTTGAAGAAGCAGTAGTGTGAAACAAAAATCACTTACATGGCGTGTGATGTCAGGTCTTTCAAGGTTTAAGTTTAAGAGATGACAGAATAAGATCATCCTGATCGCTACGCCTTACTTTTTCAAAATTTTTATCCGTACCAACAGTTTATTGTTAACCTTAACCTTCCATTTTAATAACGACTAAACACTTTAACAAAATATTTGAAGGGCATAATTTCATAAGCTAACTAGAAAAGAAATTATCAACACATTGTTGATGTTATTGTACATACTTTTTCACTATTTCATACTTGTATGCTTCAAAGCTGAAGTTACAATTAATTATTTCAAAATTGTGAAGAAATGTTTAAAAAACATTAGTATCAAACGGAAACTCGGGCCCGAATCCCTATTTCCTTCGCAAAAAAATAGCAATCTCAAGACAAACATTGTTGCCAGCTATATTTAGAATTGAACGTAACATGAACTGAATAACTGGCGGCTAGAAATTCAACCAACCAGCTTAGTACTTTAAAATATTACTATGTACTCCACAACATTTATTTGGATGATAAATTAATTCTTTATAAATTGTTTGTACTATACAGGATTGAAATTTAAATGTTGACGGAAATGTAAATTTACGGATCGTACTTTCACTAATATAATTGGATCAAAGAACTAATAATGGTGAGATCAAAATGTTTACATGATGATAAAGCATCGGCGTCTCCGCTATATGGTATATGTATAAAAGAACAACGATCGCTAACAGAACAAATGATTGCAATACATCTTTGAGAAATTCTTTGTTCTATAACCCACAATTGATATATACATATATACATATGATCTTGGTGTGAGGCTCTATTAATTTAGGAAGTGAGACTCTTTTAATGTTTATCCAAGGCACTATAACGATTCAGTCTTTCGTCACCAAAGTGTTGAAGACTCATGCTCGTTCTTATATTTAAGGTGTTGACCAAGAACTGTTCCAGCAAGATATTGCCTGGCTACACATTTTACATGTAACATTACGGCGTTTTGAGTTGCATAATCTTAATTTACTGCCATGGCCACCAAGATCTCCGGACTTATCGCCGATTGAACACGTGGGACACGATGGGGAAACAATTATCACTTTTTCAGCACCCTCTAGCTAGACTAACTGCACTTCGTCATAAGGTGCAGGTTACTTGGGACGCCTTTCTAGAAGAATACATCGAGCACAAAATTAAATTAATGCCCAGACCTGTGAATAAATGAATAAGGATGAAAGGAAGGCCAATGCATTATTGATTAATACACTGTCACGGTTTTGTATTTATGTTTGAAATTCTTATGATCTATTACTTATTGCTAAATAAAAATTCAGTTTTATTAACATTAGGATCACTATATCCAGATGTTGTAAGTTTAATAAAAGACGGAGTATTTAATCTGTAATAACTAACTTTTAATTCTTAGGTAAGCTATCAATGTTCTCTACATACATTTAAATAAAATGCTTACCTAATATTACAAAACGTAAATAAAAACTGTTAACGAATAAAAAATTGCACAAGTATTTTAAACAACTACTTACTATGAAAATCCAATTGCAATACCTAATTAGCAAGGTTAAAAAGCAAAAAATGATAATAATCTGATATACTTGATTAAAACCTAAAATTACTTACCTATAATGAAATAAAACCACATTTGTTAAAACGGCAACTAAATTGTATCACACAACGTTTCCATCACAAGTAGTGAACTGTCAACCCAACTAAATATGTTGAAATAATGGTAGTACGCTCTGGTATGACTTAAAACGTAAAATTGTTATTTTAAGTCGGTATGTTCCTACCTTATTACCTTGTGGTAATCCTTGAACAAATAATTTGTCTTGATATATAATACAGCGGAACGCACTCGTTAATTAGATAAAAATTAATCAACCCGTTTTTTAAAAATTAAAAAAATTGTGGTTTTACTTTTCTTCGTAGATTATTCCCGATAATTTTTTATAAAATTAAAAACTATGGAAATATATTATTACGTAACTACAAATTTTTAGAAAAAACTTAAAGCAGCTCTATAATTCCATAGCTTTTGATTAATTTCATAATATGTCGGCCATAATTAATGAAGAGCGATAAAATATACAGTTTTGCTTTTTATTCTATTTTCTAAAAACTAGTTGATAATTTTTTACCACATTAACACCAAGATATTTTTAGACTTTCTGATTTATTATTTTTGTTTTCTGGATGTGAATATTGACCTTAATTTCTTTTTTGAGGTGCATGAGCTAATAAAAATATGAAGAAATAATTCTGCTTTAACATATTGCTAACGTAAGAAGTAGTTTCAAGTTGAAAATAAAATCCGATTATCTTTTCATCGTACCTTAAGTATTCAAGGTAGAAGGATGCATATTTTACGACCTTCAATTGAAATAAAATGGAATGAAAGGTGGCTTCCTCCCGTTTTATTTCATTTAAGCAATTTTTAAACAATTTTCAAAATTGGTTGAAGTCTTATACGACCATAATTTAAAAGTTTATGCGAAATTTATTCTAGTTTTTATAAAATATCCTATAAAAGCCAGTACGTAATAATAAACAATGACAATGAAATATAAAGTTGCATTTATATAGCGACCTTAAATGGGTTATGTTTTACTTTTAAAGTAAATCAATAATTTCATTTTTTTCGTTGTTAAATATTTCCTAGCGCTTAATACAAAAATAATAACACAACCATTATTCGCCTGTAAAATACAATTATACTGCAGAAACAAAAAGTTTCAATTTATTTATAAAATCATGTAATTACTTCTATTTTTATCTAGGATGCATTAGTCAATAAAATTTAATTACGAATTCTAAACTATACAATCACCAATTGCAAATTAGAAGAATACTGGATTTTAAACGACTTTCCATTTTTGAAATATTAATCACATTCGTATTCTTCATCTGACATCGGCAATTAGGTGCTTCTATAAAGAGTAAATTTATTTCTTAATATTATAAGGTTTATATACTGAATAAATGAAAAGTAAATTACGTGAACCAATACCCAAATAAACACTGAATTTTAAATTAATACAATCAAACTTGATTTATTACACAAGGTCAAAAGAAGTAAAAAATATTTGCCTTGTTGTTCTATAATTATTCAAGCACACTCTTAGATATTTCTATTTATCTAGACACCAAAATGATAAAACTGATATAGGAGTATAAAACAAAACATTTAACAACGTTACCTTAATGGGATACATCAATACATTTCACAGGAAAATGCACTTTAAGCGCATAAGATTGTTTCAACTATCCTTTAATGTACACAGTATACTAAATATGACAGTCTACATATACGTAACACAATTATTTTTAATTGAATGCCTCAAAACTACGCAACGCTATATTATAGAATTTTAGAACAAACACCAAAGATAAAAGCTCAAAGCTCGTCGTAAGAAAACTAGGATCGCGACGCTGCACTGAACATTACCTCGAAACGAATGAGCGCGCACGGAATCAGTAGTACAATTTACCGTCTGATTTTAGTCTTCTCTTTGTTAGAAATTTTATAGTTTAGTATTAAACCTGACACAAATATTTGAGTTATCAATATAACTGTTTCAAATTATATTCAAAGAACTATAGACTTGAAACTTATCAATTAATACTGCGCGTATTCTTAAGTAGTTATCTACTACATTAAGATATTTCGATATGCTCAACAAAATTTTCATTTGACTACCAAAATTATATTTTTAAATGCTATCAAGAAAAAAAATCAATATAACTTATAAATTGCAATAATTTCAACTAGGAACAAGTCACATTTTGAAAGTTTCTGAAAGTAGCATCTTGCAAGTGGTAATTGGCAAAGTTTAGATAACAACTTGAGGTTACAGTAGCACCCGCGCTTAAAATAGTGTAGCATAGGTTTAACTAAATTTCCTAAACTAATATAATTTTATTATAACAATAAATATTTCTTATTATTACAAAATTTTATGAAATTTTATGTAACTCATAAAACCAAACAGTGCTTATGAGGAAAGTTTAAATTTATCCACGACTACTTTTATAAGAACTAATAAGGGCATCTAAATGTGAGCTCTTAAAAATATTTCAACAGCAATTTATTAGTTTATTCATTATTTTAATTGTCATCATGGCTGAAATGCATATCCATTTTAGTACAGAAAGGGGCAGCAAAAAACCATATTTGACTTGTTTTCTATAATTTGCAAGGGAATGTTTTCCAACAATTGAAATTAAAGTGTAGAAGATGGAACCCATACACAGCAAGCTTGTAAGAGCGCTTATAATGTTGACGTTTTTAACCATAGTTATTTGAAGACTCCTTGTATAGAAGATCATTTACGACTTACATACTATTGGCATATAAATGCAATTAAGATTTAAAACTATGGGGTGTTCATTTTTTATAAAATTAAAAATTCTGAAAATGTTCCTTTAGATTTAACATTGAGAAGAAAATAGCTATATTTTGAGTAAAATGTATACAATTAATTCAAAAGGTATGTGCAAGTTTAAGCATATGATATCACGCGATAAAAACCCGTTGATACGACACTTCCATTCACGGACGCATGAACTTAAAACAACTTTCAATACTTTTATCTTAAATTTTATGCAGGTAATTTGAAAACAATTTTCAATGGTTTGATTTGTCCTCTTCGCGCTCTGAAATACAAATTGAGGCAAAGAGAGTTAGCGGTTAACCTCGCTAAAATTAAGATATACTTTTCTCACTAAAGCTTTTAACTTTTAGATAGATTCTGCGATGAAGAAACAAAAAAATAAACGTGTAAACTAGTTTACCCTACGTTTATCGTTCGTTATTGTAAATAAGCGCTTGATTTCAACTATCCTGTAGTGAATAATCATATAGACGAAAGCTGCGGCAACGAAAGCTTCCGTTAATTACAGAATCTTCCTTATCACACCGGTGTACCCTAAAGAATCCAGGTGCAAGAAGCTGTGGTCCATCCTTCAGGCTATTTAGAATGACGTTGCTCCCGAATCCAAGTTGATTACTCTTTCACTCTCGTCACTTCGCATTCTTATCAATCTAATGTGAATTTACGAAACATTCAGGTAACCATACTACCCAATTCAGTACGTCCATAAATTACAAGCCCGCTAAGTTTAATGGAAATCAAGTCAAATTAGTGTATTTGCTTTGACAAATCGCAGTCTATGAATTCATTTGTATACTGAATATGTTGTAATAATGATTGTAATTCATTTGGGTACTTTTAAATTAAAGTCAGGTTAAATATATGAATAATCGCTGTTTTTAAATCGTTCGGTCGTTGATGAAAGTACGATGCGCGTTCAGGAAGTAAAACCTATTGCGTATAAAGTACGCGCAAATTATGTGACCGTAGTAGCGTACTTATAGTTGATTACTCAATCTCTTATGCATTAGTTATGTGAATTTTATTGTTCAACAACGGTGGTTTGCTTAACTGTGTCAAATTAAAGTGAACATTACAATTGAAAATCCCGCGAACTGTTAAGTGCAATCGGTGATAAGATGTTGAACGCAAAAAATGTTGCATCTGCGGAAATTTTCCTTCAAGTTGTTGCAGTTTATGTCACTAATGAGAGAAATATGAGAAAATGGTACGGATATTTAAGGAAAGTAGAGCAAAGGTGCATGATGAGAAGCGGAGTGACCGCCGGTCATTGGTGACAGTTTGTTAAACAAACTGATTGCAGAAATTGAGGGAAACAAAAGACTCACAATTTCTGAATTGTATAAATGCATTTGAACACTGTCTCCGTCTTTAGTGCACGTAATCGTAAGCAAGTATCTTCATTACAAGGAACTTTGTGCTAAATGAATATCTAACGACAAGAAGACGATAAATTTCTTGATCACATTATTACTAGTGATAAAACTCAGATTTCTCACATTACATCTGAAAACAAGCAACAATCTTTCCAACGACGGTACAGGTTCTCCAAAACAAGAAATATTTAAGAAAACACCATCCGCTCGGAAAATCATGGCCACAACTTTCTGGAGTTTATCAAACAAGGTACGCCCGAAAATCCACGACCGTGCATGCTCGCATACCGCTATCTGTACACGGGCATTTCTTTAACAGTTTTGTTAGGACATTTTTGAACATCCGCCATACACACCCGGCCTAGCTTCAAGAGATTTTCATTTGTTTCTTCACCTAATAAAATGTTTGTGTGGTCAGAGTCTAGGAAGTGACTAAGAAACAAAACGGGTTGTACAAAAATGGCTAGACGGATTGGTTGTAAGTTTCTTTGGCGAAAGAAAACAGAAACTGGTGTCGTAATCCAACAAATTCCTCAATTAACATAACGACTACATAGAAAAATAGTGTGAATATGTAAGTAACATTTTACAATAAAAATATCAAGTTACTACAGTAACTAATCAGGAAAGTAGAGATAACATGCTCCAAAATACATTTTTGCACTTCCTGGATTAAAATACCACATTTAGTCAATTGTTTCCATGACTTAATCGACACTTTTAATCTCAAGGGATTAAAATTCTATTTTAGTCTCAGGGGAACTAAAGTACCTTAAATCCCGCATAAACAAAGTAAACCCACTAACATATCTAATTAAAATTACATATCGATAAAAGCGTTACTATAACACTTCGCAAATAACGTTTAAATAGTAATTACCTTGAAGCTTACATTAATAACTAAAATGACTTGTCAATGTTAAAACCGTGAAATTTTACTTTCTTCGACCCTTTTAATTTCAAATATTTCGAAAGTGCAAAAAGTAGTGTATATAAGTCAGGGCTGAAGTGCTTTTTTATTCCTCGAGAAATTATTTCTCGAGTAACAATGAGAGAAATAAACTTTCTCTCTCGGGATTAAAAGAGGCACTTTAGTCCGGTGGTATATAATATACTATTAAACTTTGTTAGTCACATTTACTTTATAACCTTTAAACCTTTCAACTTTAACACCCAATTAAGCTTTACCATATTTAGTCTTATGGTTCCCAGTGTTCACCCTTGGATGTATTATCGTCATATAAAATTGTGAAATATGTCGTATTTGTCACCTATACCCCTAAAATTACCATTTGGCGAAAGCACTCAGCATTTATATTAATAAACAAGACATTTCATATTTTATTTGTTACCTATGGGAGTAATTGTCATAAGGGTTTTATGCACGCTGAGTAAAAATCATAAGTTTCTCATGTGATCTTTGATACTTGGCATTAGAAACACTAAATACATTCTGAGAATTAATTATGGAAACCTTCCATTTTGTTCCGGGATCAAAACTTCTAAGCCCGTCTACAAAACTATAAAAGCAAGTGGAACAGGTTGTTGAAGCTTTGTAAATTGAAGGATCCTTTACGATAGATTAAAGATTTCACATGTTTAATGTATTACATAACATTTCAAGCATTCTAGATAAAAAGTATGTGTAAAATGTATTCTGCCCTGATTTAATCCCAAACATGACGTGTCCAGAAATGATATGTAATCATTACAAACGAAACTCCTAGAATTCATTGCGTTTACATTTATTGTAAAATTTTAGGTTACAATTAGTTATATTATTGTACTGACTTTATTTCGTTCAACTTTGAACTCGGAAAAACCCTAATACCAACTAGTAACTAATCACATGGGATTCAGAATTAAATGAAGGCATAGAATAAATATTGCAAGAACTTTGCTTTGATAAATTAATTAGTCTATTGCAAATACTTAAGAGATGTCACAGTAGAAATTTGTCATACAAAAAGTCGTCGACATGCTCAAATCGAGGCCGAAGCTTGAGTTCATAAGTAAATGATCATTTCTAACCTAAAATCTGTAATAAATGCTGTTTAAAATAGTAGAATTTGATTAATATTTGAACAAAATAAAAAGGAGCGTAAGAATTTAAGTTTTTAGGCATCTTTTAACAAACTTCACAAATCAATGACGTCATCATTATTCAACAGATGGCGTCAGCGATATTTTTTTAAACAGCAACACCAAAATATTTTACGGATTATTATTCACCATATGATTCTGTGTATAATTTTTTAAATTTACTCAATCCTTTCTAAGATTTTAATTTTCTTGTTTTAAAAATTTAAAACTTTCTCAAATTACATCAACAATTTTAATTACTGTTTTACCTAAATTAACGATAACTCATTAAAAGGAATATTTCACATACGAACGTGAATTTTACAGAATATGTTCAAAATTTGACCATTTACTGCTTGTCCGTGTCTAAAACGGTATGCACTCCTTTATCACATCTAAATTGTCTGACTTATCTTTATACAATTCCAAAGGTGTCAAGTCTGATAATCTGGCTGACCACTCGATCGGTCCTCTCCTACCAATCCAGCAATTGAGGAACACACAACACTTCTTTCAGGAACATTATAATGTGGCAGTGCTCCAGCGTGCTGATACACTAAGCTATTTTCGTGCATATTAGGATTTCATTATTAGGAAAAAAAGAACAGTAAAATGGGTTTCATCTCGTTTTAAAGACACTGCAACTAATGAAGTCCGGTTAGAATATTTTCAAAAATAGAAGGGACCCATAAATCTGTTACTAACAGTACCAGTTTCATTTTTTCTGGATATTGGGTATGTGACTCTTGCGTCCAGTTGCCTAATAGCCGCAGTTATGGCAATTTACATGTCCGTTTAAAGAGAATGTTAGTCAATCTGAAAAAATATGTTTTTAACAAACGTAGGATCTTCAATATAGAGTTGCTGTAGACGTTCGAAAAACTCATTAACAAGCCTTGCTTTGTAAGGATATCGTTTTTGAAACTTCAAAATGTTTAAAACGGTTGTACTGTGAATAATGTTTTTTAAAAGCTAAAAGAGCATTAAGTGTTGTTTCATCTACATTTTTAGGCCGATCACATTTAGGAAGACCTCGTACATGTTCGCTTTCCCGAAATTTCTTCTCTACTTTACTAACCGTTGAACGAATTATTGGTTCTCTTTCTGAATACTTGTTAGTTGTATTTCAATTCTCTCCTTCTCTGTTGGGTGCAATTTTATCGTTTGTTAGGAACTTCTTTGCAACAAATATTAATATCGAGATACAAATAGTAAATGACAGAAATTTAATTAAATGATATAGGGTAAAATCAATATAATTAAGTACACATGAGTTTCAATAAGGACATTCATAACTATGATAACAAGTGCGATATGCGATATTGATAATTAGGTCTTTTTACATTTTGTGTAAAACTCCCATTTTTTGTAAAATATTCTTTTTCATGGGTAATCTTTTTATTACTATATTTAAAATAGTAATTAAAATTTTTGAAGTAATATTTGAAATGTTTTAAATTCTCTAAAAAAATTTAATAACTTCAAAAAGCATCAGCGAATTTGAAAAATTCAAATAAAATAGGGAATAATAATTTGCAATTATACACTGAAGTTGCTATTTAAAAAAATGTCGATGACTTCATCTGCGAGATAATCATGTCTCGTTGATTTGTGTATGATAATAATAATAACATTTAGTGCACAACAGATTTACAATCCATTTACGGGACATAATGAACGGTGACAAATTCAAACTATCCTCAAACATTAAAATCACACTGTATACTTGTTTATAAATAAAGGTTTTAATGTATAATTTATAGATATTTAAAAATTATTTAAAAAAATTCGTTCCTCAACTGGGGTTCGTTCCCAGGCACTAGCTAACGAAGGACTTAACACCAACAATTATACAATTATACATATTTTATAAATGCGAAGCAGACAAATTTATTGAAACCAATGATGACCCCACAGACTGTAGGTTTCACACCGCTGGAAGAGTGGAGTCTGCTTTTATAGTCACAAATTGTGAATTATTTAAATATTAAAATGAAAAGTAATTTGTACTTAAAGAAAAATTCTTTTCTCTACCTCGACCTGGGATCGAACCTCTGTCGAGGAACGAATTTTTTAAATAATTTTTAAATATCTGTAAATATACATTAAAATCTTTATATTTCAATTCCTTTAAAGACAACGTACTTTTCATTTTAATATTTTTAATATTGGATTGGGTTTCCAAGATCCCTTCCACTTAATAATTTGCTGGTTCTAATAAGAACTATTTGTCTGGTGAAGACATTATAGCAAATTCCCTTTAGTCATTACCAATTTTTATTGCTTTTCGATCTCGGTAGGACTTTGTATACTCTAATACTTTCACTTTTGAGAGAAATTTTTCGCTCGGCTGTGCCTGTTGTTATGCAAGGTTGACTTTCCCTATTGTCTCTTTTTGTGTATACAAACTTTATTTCTGTGACTGGTGTTATTAAGGGCTTCCAAGCTGTGGACAGTCTTTAGGTGTCATCACTCGTATTTAAATCGTTCGGTCGTTTTTCTATTTCGATGACCTCTCGTATTGTTTTTGTCGTAACGTACTCAATGTTTGCGAGCATTTTGGTGTGGTTGAAATCCATTGTATGTGATGTCGACTTTACATATTGGGCTGGCGATAATTTTCTTTCAATTTTTACTACTGTGTTGTTATGTTCTTCCCGTGTCACGGTATGGGATTTCATATACCCCTTGGCATTCCAGCTCGATTTTTGTTTTTATATTTCGAAGTACAGTACAGATTTTCCTATCTGTTTTGAAATTTGTGCCGATGTTTTGTTTATTTAGAATTTTGGCGATTTGGTCTGTTATTTCTTTTGCGTAAGAAAGATACCCCGTACTAATTGGTTTTTGTTTCTCGCCTTCAGATGCTCTTTTTGGTTTTAGTTTCCTTTTTATATTTTATTCGGCTAATTCGTTTTTGTATAATGCCCTTCGGAGTATAGTCGTTTCTTTATCCACATTTTCTGCCTCAGCTAGTCTTTTTGATCATGTTATTAGTGTTTCAAAAACTGAGTGCAGTTGCGCCAGGTGGTGAAGTGATTGGGCATTTAGATATCTGTTTGTGTGTATGGCGTTCCTCTTTTCTGTATGGTGCCGGCTGTCCGTTTAGTTATTAATGGGTCCAGGAATGGGCGCTGATTGTTTTCCTTTACTTTTTAGTGAATGTATTAAATTAAATCTAATTCCACAAGTTGCTAAAATTAAGAACAATAGTTCAAACATTACAATAATCAATACCATAAAAACAGCCGAACTAAATATTATCAAAAAAGAAAGATCATAGGGGTACTCTCAAAGAGAAATAATTAACCAACATATCTAGATCTTACACATGATGTTAGGAAAAGAATTACATCCAGCACTTTGGAACCAAATAGGTTAACAAATGCATTCCACTATTAATGCCATAGAATCCAAATTACCTAGAAGAGTTAAAAATAGGTTATATACTTATTAACTGACTAAATCATGTAAAAGGCCTATAATTTCACCTAGTAAGGTTGTTCTTCTCCAGGTGGTTTTCCATACTCTTGCATTAAATTGAGGGTAAAAATCGTGTTATTTCAAACCAAATCCTGGATATACCTTGTGATTTCACTTAATGGGGTTGTTTTGTCCAAGTCTTTCTCCTTACTCTTGAACCAAATGGTGGGTGAAAAGTTTGTTATGTAAAATTACATTCTTTATATACCTACATAACTATTAACTAGTTACATCATATAAAAGCATGGATTTCATCTATTAAGGTTGTTTTCCAAGTTTTTCCCTAACTCATGCACCAAATGGTAGGTGAAAATACAATACAATACAACACATAATCTAAGCCGTAATTACCTTTTACTTTGAATTGTGTTTTTTTTAATTAAACTTATAATTGCTTATTCATAGGAATACAACAATTAAATTATAACAAAATAATTTGATAAAAACTAGTCCTGTATCGGGATCGTTATCTCCTACAGACATCAAAACTTCAACTCAATTTGAAGTTATATATTTTTAGAGGTAGAAAATGCATTTATTACACAAACTAGCATTACAAGTTAACCCAAAGGAACTTATCAGAAAATTTATTTTACACTAAACGCAATATCTCAATTTTTAAGCGTGCCGTTTGTAAAGAAAATATGTAATTTAAATGGCTTAAATGAACAATCATTCAACACGCTTCGATAAGATAGTGATGTAGAATTAAATAGATTCAAAACCCCTAAAATGACTATCCAGTAACTACTAAGTGACCCAAAAAAATTGTCACAAATAATAGAGATGCCGTGACAACACCTATAATAATGACCGTGGAAGATATGGCAGAATCTATTTCAAGTCCTAGCAGCGATAAAACGCAAATTCGAGGCATTGCTACAAAACAAAATGAGTTCCAAAAAACTGATTGAAGAGACATATAAACCAATAAATAAACTATTAACGGCCGTATCGTCCAAATTTGATAGTGAAAGTAAACAAAAGATAAATGAAAAGAATGTCAGTGGAATTGACAATCATCCTCTTGTTGATGAATAAGAAAATTCCTCGTTTTACCGCCTCCAAGATATCAATCAACTAAAAAATGATTTTACCTTCGACCCCGCCTCTAAAAATTAAATTATTTTCACATTCTGTTCCTCCAGCTCCATCTGCTTCTGTGCATGATCATACCACTAACGTAGTACAAGCTTCGGAAAGGAACAATTCTGATCCTAAACATTCACTTGCTCAGACGATAAAGTTCATTTCCAAAATTAAAAGCAACCTAAATCTACCATCACAGCTTCAACAAATCGCATCATCACCGTCTGAATCAATAGGCGAAGATGTTATCTACCGTGAAAATTAAGCGTTGACATCTTTGGTGCTTTGCAAATAAGACGTGGAACGTATAACAGCGGATATCTAAGTGCCTTTTCACACGGAGCCACCGGTGGTCGACACGCGTGGCAACCACCAGTGTCGCGCCTTTTCACACATAGCCACCGGTGTCCGACACGCATGTCCAACACATTCACTTGCCGTTGTGCTTACAATAATGAAAATGAATATTGAAGGTACAACATTGATGGTGGCAAGAATATTATTAGTAGAGCAACAACGAAGGAGGAGAGGAATTGTAAAATAATGAAATCTTGGGTGCATCCATTTTTAGTTGAGAAATCTACAGGTTTATTTGGTAATTTAATTGAAGACTTGGGAAAAAGTGACAACATTTTTTAATATTTTCGCATGTCCATAAAAACGTAGGACGAACTTTTGAGAATACTGCAAGGAAGACTCCGAAGGACACATGATGACTGCATATAATATTCGAGTATCTACGTGATAATCTACGGCGTCTAACGCAAAAAGTGACTTGTGTGTACGCAACAATTAAAGGCAATGCCTCGCTACAAAGAAATCGGTGTCTTGTCGTTCAGTTTGTGGCGAGGGCCGGACACTATACAGTAATCGCAGCGTCGCTGAACACTGAATCGCGTGAAAAGTGGGTCGTATGTAAGCGTTTATTAAAAGCAATACTTGGCCAAAATCTAACACAGATGGTCGCCACAAGTGTCGATCACCGGTGGCTCCGTGTGAAAAGGCACTAAGAAACCAAAAGTTATGAAAGAAAGAAAAAGAAAAACAGCAGCAGCATGCCATTCAAACGGGTTAATAAGAACAATATCGAATATAAATATTGGGATAATGTTCACGAATTAACAGTGGAATTACACGTGCTATGCGAAGAAAAACGAACTGGATACACTGGAGTTGATAATGAAATTATTGCAATCGTCGAAGAATTATCAGAAGCAGGATACGTAGAGATACCCGAAGCTGATGTTTTCCTAACAATCATTTAAGCATTTTAGCGATAAATATTGACAACTTTGATTGTTTTGAATTCGTATCAGAGCATCAGAGGATTGCAATAAAAGGCAAGCCCGAAATAAGTTTTAAACGAGTTGAAGATGGAAATTTTGATATTCAAAATAAGCATTAATTAATGTTGTTAAACTAGCTCAAGATTCCCAAACTAGGAATAAAAAATTTGTGATGTAATACACAACTTTCAACCTACGTATATAGTTATGCAAATAATGTCCACAACTAATTGAAATACTATTTACGTATATTTTGGGAACGATCATTGTAACGGTCACTCATCCAAATTACTGAACGCGCAAAGCACTGCTTAACTCCAGAGATTTTCTCCGATAACTTATCTCAAGCAATTTTTACAGAGAAACTATTAAGTTTCACATAAAATATAAACAAACACATAAGAACTGCAGCAAGTTTTAAAAACATTGTTATAGCCGCTTTCAAAAAATCGCAAAACACTCAAAAACCGCAAGAATAAAGTGCCATTTCCGGTCATTTCATTTCAACTAAGTTCTTAGTCTCATGTATGGAAAATAGGAAACTTATATAAAATGTCCCTTTTATATAATGTTTAGTTTTTGAGAGATGTCGTTCACAATTAATACTTCTAGCACTTCCGGCTACTTAATTTTATAAAATTTATTATAGAAGCCGCTTTATTCATATAAAACAGAATCAAGTAAAAAAATCGTTAACGCCAATTTCAAGAAAATCACAATAATCGAAAAATTTGAAAAATATGTAAAAACTCCAGAAATAAACGTTATTCGATGTTTATCAAATCCTTAATTTTGTACGTAAATAAAAATTTACGTTTTGCTAGGAGTTTTAGTTTCATAATTATTTCATTCAGAGTTAACGGTAACAGTACTTCTGGGTACTCAATTTATGGAAAATTTTTCTGTGAGACTGCTTAGATTATTTGAAAGGCCATCAAATAACTAAGAAATATGAAAAGATTGAAAAATTCGTTATATCCGACTTCAGAAAATTCGCGAAAATCGAAAAATTCCGGAAATATCAAAATGTAACAGAAATAAAGTAGTATTTCCGGTTACTCAATTTAAACCAAATTCTTAATTTTGTATACCAAGGTAGTTATGACTTCAAAAGTAAATTTTCATTTAACGGTAAAATTATTTCCGGTTACCCGATTTCTAAAACTTTTCTAAGAAACCCTTAGATTTTATGAAAAGGCATCAAATAGCTATGAAACATAATAATCTTTTAAAAAATCGTTAGAGCCGATTTCAAGAAAATCGCTTAAAACCAAAAATGACAAGGGTAAAGTGACACTTCCGGTTATCCGATTTCAATCAAATTATTACAATCGCGTGCTCGGATGGGCTCAAACACGAATATAAGATTCAGTTTATCTACGACTTTTCGTTTTTGAGATATCGTGTTCGAAGTCAGGCACGCGTGCGCGCACGCAGGCGCGCAAGTACGCACGCACACATACAGGCTAATTTCCAGAAATATGATTTTCGAACTCAGGGGACCCTAAAACGTGTTTCCACTAAAATTTTGACATCAACAATATTTTCTCTCTTATCTACATACATTTCATATATAGTAAGAGAAAATAAAAATATTTTGAAGATATTATAAATCAAAAAGTCGAAATTATAAAAGAATAGACGCAAAAGGAGTATCTTCATTTAGAATCAAGTATTTTATCAGTATTTGCCAGATATGGCGAAAATTTAGGAAAGAATGTCATTGAACAAGTGAAATTACCTCGCAATTGTGGTATGAATATGTGGATAGGAATACAGAAACCGTAAGGACATATGTAGATGATTCCATAAGAGTCATAAAATATTACATTGATACAAGTTTACATACGCCATGACTTTTTTGTTGAAACATGATGACGCTAAGTCGGCTGCAAATATTTCTACATTCAAACGCTTTTTGCATATATTACGAATATTGTAGCAGTTTTTAATACCCAATTTTGTTTTAATGATATAATTTAAATTCGTATTTTAAATACAAGTCATAGGTGACTAGGTTAACAGATGTTTAAATTCTTGTACAAATATTGATAAATTTAGATGGCTCCAAATATTTACTTTAATATGATTGACCATGAGAGTATGGCCTCCGTAGAATAAGCTATGTTACGTTTGTCAGAAAGTGCAGAATTTACACCTTATACTAAGCATTAAATTCAAGATTTAAATTACGATAAAGCTATAAATCTAATAATGAAGGTATCCCGGGTGTCCGATTCCGATTTTGATCAAATTTGGATATGTTGTGGGCAACTAAAACATAAT
>JAHWXV010377357.1:0-10707 GCA_024586415.1 Phrixothrix hirtus | reverse complement strand
CAACTGCTTTCACACCTTTAGCACTGAGAAAACGAATTACAGAGCGTATTTCACAGTCGGCGGGATTTTCAATGAGCGGAGGCATTCCAAATATGTACAAACGAATGTAAACACGCTCGAATGTTGCCGTAATGGTGGCTGTCACTTGCCAACAGATGTAGCTATACAGTGTGCATGCGCACGACACCGTCCGCAGCGCTGCAGCGGAGGAATTTCAAAACGGTACTTTCTTAAAAAACATGCCTCGTATATGTAATTGTTAAGTTCCCCTTGCTCTATCTACTAACATATTATCATAATTAGATTTTAAAGTGAGAATAATTTCATTATTAACTATGTTGGTCCACTTATTATTATTTCGTATTAAACTTTAATACCAACTTTTCTTAAACAATGATGAAATCATAATGAAAATTATAAGAAACACTTCAGATATGACAGGTATATCGGAAAAAACAATATATAGAATTCCACAGGACGGTAAAACCTACCAATTGCTATCTTTTGAAGAAAAAGAAACGATTATTCAATCTAATTTATTGAAAAGCTATAATCAGAAGGAAACTTCATAATTTTTTCTTGAAAAATTTTCCACCTACCATCAACTTGATATTACCGAAGCCAACAAAGAAGTAATAAGCAACCATAGTAAGAGGATTTCTTCACAAAATGGGTTTTATTTGCGGTAAAAGAAATAGGAAGAGTATTTTAACTGTAACTTGGAGATATCAGCATCTCCTATAGATTAAAAATGAGGATCTAAAAATATTAATACTAATACTGATAAACAGTGGCTAAACATGAGAGATTCTGTAAAAAAAAAGCTTGGAAGTATAAGACAATTTCCAATAACCATGATTCATTTCTTAAAGGTTTAACAACAGATCTTAGATCCCCAACTCAATGAGGAACTCGTTTTGTAATAATTCATGCGGGTTATGACGAAGTATCGAAGTCATGTTTCTGGCAAAGAAAGATTGCGACGATTACCACAAGGAAATTGAAGGGAAACTTTATGAGAGTAACTCTGAAGATATTTTAATACCAACTCTTTCAAAAAGTAATAAAACAAATTGTGTAGATAACGCTTTTTACTATTCTTGTAAGTCATAATTTCCAAAAAATAATGCGGAAAAAGAAAAAACACGAACGTTACATGCATTTCGACCAATTCATGTTGTGATCGGGCCACTATTACGAATAATAAGGCTCGTTGTTTGTCGATGGCGAATTACGGTAGCCGTTCTTCAAAACAAAAGAGGAGGTATGTTTAGGACGCCAAGTGTCTACCTACCACAATGCAATAATATCATCGTATTTATATTATCGTCAATCTTGTGTCCACCTTATACTCAAGACACCCAGAAGGGAACAGTACTAAACTAGATGTTCTTTGAAGCGTATAGTAAAATGCAAAATTGATGTCGATAACAACCGAACACTCAGTATATGTTGAATTCTCAGTATAACTAAAGAGTCATAGTAGTCGTTAACGCTAATAGTAAACTAACTTCTTAGGAAAATGCGTACACAAGGAATATATTTAAGTAACGTTCAGAAGGAACGTCCAAAAAATCGAACAGTTACAAGATTCCTCGTAAGAAACGTACTTTTATTGAACCAGGAAATCATAAAGCAGATGGAAAAGAAAATTATTTATTTTGGCCGTACCGGTAATCGCATAAAAAATAATAATGGTCACTTTAGGTAGAATTTTATTTTCCGTTTGGAACTGATTTACAAGCAAAAATATTGTGCTTTTTATGATCAAGGCTAACTAGTGAAAGTTTGTAGCCCCTTTTTGTAAATGAGCTTAATAAGTTTATATCCATTTTGGGATGCATATTACATTTACCGCAACCTATATAATAAATAGTGAAGTAAATTTAGTAAACTTATATAAATAAATTGTTACATTAACCAAGTTATTAGCAATTAGAAACTGAAATTTGATATTATGTTACAACAAATATATTGGTAAGCGTGGTTTACGTAAATAAACAAAACATAATGAAATTGATCAATCAAACGTGCGGTGAATGCAGGACAGTAAATTTCAAAATTAGTGTCATTATCTGATAAGGTAATGATTCAAGACGCTGTGTGTGTGGATCAAAATTCCACATGAAATTAAAAGGGTCATTTAACCGCCTGTACACTGATTATACAAAATCAAATTAAATCTTAGGCCTAACTTACAGTAATTAATAGCAACTTCGATATCGTTCTTAATTGATTTCACAAAAAGCAGTTATATTTAAAATAATCGACAACGTTGTACACAGGTGTAGATAAGGTCTACAAACTTTCTATATTTGTATTTAACAATCCAAGGTAAAATTACCAAATTTACAATAAACAGAATTGAATTTTGAAATTAATTTCCAATTAAAAAACTAAGAAAGCATTAATTGCACCAATGAAGTGTTCATAACCGCGACAGGGTCATCAGGGTTAGTAAAAGTACTTGCTCATTATTTCTTCAGTCAACTTAAAAAAAATTAAATACACAATAATTTATAATAAAAATTGTTTCGGAGCATTTTTAAGTAACTTCGCGTAAGATATAATTAAATTTAAATAAATGCTTTGGCGTCTGAATTACCGAATGACGTTGAAGTACAGTCGATGCACCTCAAAAGGGGTCAATTGGTTAAGGCCACGTGCATTTTGGGCTCACTAGCGTAGCTTATCGCAAATTTGATCTTGCGGAAGCTAATGGCATCTCTACGCTGTTGATACCATCAAGATATTAGTAGCTATCCGAACAATTCACGTCGCCAGACGGGAGACTACGCGATTAGCATGCGCCTCCAGATTGTTTTGCTAATTAAAATAAACAAAATCGGCTATTAGGATATTAAATAAAAGGCGGGCTAAAAATGAGGTAAAAAGGTAACTTGTTTGTAAAAACTCGATGCGCTTTATGTTGCCTCTGCTTTTAGAATGCATATCATATGATACTAAATGTGATAGTCGCATAACAAGTTTTCGACATAAACGCGCCCAATAAAAATTGAAGTTTGCAACGACGACAATCTCACCTAACTTTTAAATTGAATATCCATGCTTAATATAAAACAAAAATTGTAAATTTTAGAATCGCTACCTATCAGAGGTGAATATTTGTTTCTTAAATAAAATTAAATATACTAAAAAATCTAAAATAATTCTGGGATTGATTCTAACATTTCCTTAAGTTATTTAAATTAATTATGACGCGAATTTTGATATACAAAAGAATAAAGAAGAAGATTCCTCCTAAATGGCATGAATTTTAAAATTAATTCAGTATAAGTGAAAAGCCATGAAAATATCATCGGAGTAAAATAAAATGAACAATTCCAAGGCTTCTCACCAGAAGATTTTTAATAACCTAACTTAATAGGTAAAAATAGAAAAGCTTGCACTTTCAATCAACATAAAAGCACCCGCAGATCAATGGTTTCGCCCTGTGTGGTGCTCATCAGTGCGGAGTGGCCGAGTTGACCATTTGACCATTTTATGAATGAAGATTGGAGTCCCAAGATATCTATCTTTTAACTTCCTTCGGAAATATTCCTGCTTATATATAGGTATTTTTGTCGTAGGTACGTGTGTGGCTCTTTTCTTATATGATGATTTTATTTTTGGAATATATCCATAAGCTCAGGTAGCCATTGCAGAATTTTTGCAATGCCCTCGGCGAAGGTGCCACACTCCCTAGTGGCGTCCACTAGGAGGCGGCCGGCTCGCAGGTAATTTTCCGTCGTGAAGAACTGTTTCTGTGGTTTTCTTGATTCCTGGGATTCCTCTCTCTTCACCGTAGAGGCGTAGGGCCTGCCGCTGCATGGGCGTTTTTCTCCATCTTGGGCTGCAGATCTTGCTGGGGGCTTTGGGCGCCTAGGACACCCCCCGTAACTTGCAGTGTGCTCGCCGCCGCAGTTTGCACACTTTGGCGGCTCTTCGCGGCTCTTTCCGCACTCGCTGGTGTGGTGGTCCTTGCCGCACTTCACAAATTTCGGTGCCGCATTGCACCGTCTTTGAGTGTGTCCAAAAATCTGGCACCTATGGCATTGTACCAGTTTTTTGGGCCGTCTTGGTGATTCTATGTTAATGTACAGCCCTAATATTGTCCTAAGACTGTACATTTGTTTAGCTTCCGCAAATTTTTCCAGCTCAACGTAGTTTAGCGGCATCGGAATTTTTGCCGCTCCACTATGCATTCTTCTGACAGAAATTACAGGGAGCCCTTGCCTTTTCAAGTCTTGCTCGATGTCTGAATTCTCTAACTCTATTGGGAGACCGCGAACGACCATCCTTAGAGGTTTCTCTTTATTAAGGAGAAAGGTATGGAAAGGGAGGTCCCTGTCTTTGAGGTATTTGGTTACCCTTCTGAAGTTATCTTCGGTGGCCGGATATATTTTGATGCCCAACGCTACGTTTTTGGCACTTCTGACGTTGATACTTAGACTTTGGAAGTTGCGCTGTATTTCCAGCCAATTTTCTTTCTTTCTCAGCACTACTGGCGGTATCGGTGCTATTCTTAGTCTTACGGGCACCTCTTCGCTCTCCTCCGCTATTGGCTCAAACCTGTTTGATATTATTATCTTCGCGGCAGGCTCCGGGTTGGCCTACCTGATAGGTTTACGCTTTTTACCCTTTTGGGTGGTGAACCCGTCGGAGTCGGCGCCATCTGAGATCTCCATGGATGGCTCTTCGTCTGATGAATATGCCATTTGGTTAATTAGTTTTTTCGCGTCTTCCGCGGGAGTGGTTTCTTGTTTTTGAGCTTCAAACTGTTCTCTGAATATCCTGAGTTTTTCCAGAATTTCTTTGTGAGATTTCATTTTCAGTCACTAGTGGAAGCGTGGCTTGCACTATCCCGACCCACCGTTACATATGTAAAAGGGGTCTAAGGCTAGTTCAAGGGTTTCGAATATTGTTAGTAGTCACAGAATACGTCCACACTCTGTGGCTGCTAACGCCGAACTCTCTCCATTCCAAACTCTAAACTCCTCTATCTTATCTAAAAAAAAAAAAAAATTCGGCACAAGTGAAAAGCCATGAAACTGTCATCGTGCCGTTTCGGAGGAATCTTCTTCTTTAGTTATTTATTTAAAATCCTCCTAATATAAACAGTAGATGGCTCTACTGTTTATATTAAAAGGATTTTATATAAATAACTAAAGAAGAAGATTTCTCCGAAACGGCACGATGACAGTTTCATGGCTTTTCACTTATGCCGAATTAATTTTGAAATTCGTGCCGTTTAGGAGAAATCTTGTTCTTTATTTATTTATGTAAAACCCTCCTAATGTAAACAATAGACGGCTCGGTTAGTAATTTTCATACAAAAGAAGAACGTAGCGTTTCATGGGATCCTGATACGGGAATGTCTTATTAAAAAAGATATTTGTTTGGGCAAAGATTATCTAAAGTCGATACTTTTAGAAACAGTCTTAACAAATAGCGACAATTCGTTTTTATAATATTGATGTAATTATGTAATTTCCAAAAAACATGGAGTAATTATTTTAAGACTTCACCATATCCTTATGAATTAAATCCCACAGAAATGGCGTGGAATCAAGTAAAAGTGTATGTTCCTTCACATAACGTATGTTTAAAAAGGACAAGTAGGAAAGTTGATAAAAGAAGGCCATACAAAGGTGACCTCCAAAAATTCCCAAAATTACATAAGATGCGTACGTGAAATTGAAGAGAAAACGTGAATTGCTGATAATTTGCACGAAGACATAGATCCTATAATAATAAAGTTAGACTATGGTTTCACTGATGAATGTAACTCAGATCTGACTCATAAATAGTAAATAAAATCCGTATAATTAATTAACCAGATAAGTACAATTTATAATAAAAGATTAAGAAGTATTGATCACTATCTTATATTTGGACCACAAAAGAATCAACTCCTGTGGGATATAATACAAATAATTTTACAGTTTTTCAATAGGTTAAAAGAAAGTGTAATCTGTAAAAAGGAAAAGTTCGACACACTGATTTCAATTAGGTACTTATTGTTATGTACTATCTATGACAATTACTAATTACTAATTAAATTGGATTTAAGATATATTGTTAATATTATACATACTATAGTCTTCTTACAGCAATTTTTATCATAACGCTTAATATAAAATGAATTTAGTTGCAATAAAATTTACGCGTAACCTAACTACAATAATATCTCTGCCAACGATTTGTTTGAATTATAAATTAAACGACAAAACACATCATGATTGACACTAAACATTATATAACTTACTTTTCTTAATTTACAAATTAGTTTAACCTGTAGCTATTATTATTATTCTATAAAATTAAATGTTATATTCATATATTGCATTTCTAATTCTTCAACATGTTAATTTAACATATTTGTCCATGAATGAAAATCTGAATTAACGATTGAAATTTTGCTTTAATATAAAATTTAGTCAACCAAACATTTGTTTGATTTTAAAATAAACCACATCACGTCACAATAAATTTCCTGAATCTTTTTTTGAACTGGGTCCTTATGTTTTGTAGAACTTAACCTTAAGCGGAATAAAAGCACTTCCCCTAACTCTAATAAATTAAAGTTTCCAATAATTCATAGGCATGCATTTTTCAAGAACTTAATAGATAATTGAGAATTGAAACAAGTGGATCTCGCTTCGAATAACTTCACCGAATTAAACATAATTCGCTATGGTAATAAATAATTTTCCACTGGAGAATCTATTGTTTAATTTATGCTGTTACCTAATGCATTTTTAAATCCTTATTGAAAGAATAATTAAATTTTGAGGAAATATCCCCCATATTGGAAGATAGTTAGTCTACCATATTACTGTATACATTTAAATATTATCTGTTCAAAAAAAATAAATGATATCGTTACCCTGAGAAAAATTTGGAATATAGAAACGTCAAATTGACATTACTTATATTTTAACGATCTCCCGAATTATAACTCTTATTATCAGATCTTTATTCAAATTTAATAAGAAAATTTGCGACCCAGGTAACTAAATCAAAATGTTAATTTTAAAGATCATCAGATATAAAATATTTAAAGAACTAAACAAATGTAAACATATGAACTAGTATAAAGATAAAATAATTAAAGAAACTTTAATGTATATAGAATAATCAGAATTCTACTTATAAAAATATATTCAATTCAAAATTAATTTAAATATAAGAAAACTGTAAATTATAAATTAGAAATAGGAAACATTTTATAAACAGAAAACTGTAATAACTTATTATGAGGATTTATAATTAAATGCCACTTAATAAACAATTATAAGCAAGGACAAAAGGTACAGATAAGATACATTTTAAGAATGTAGATAAATTTGGGTATATAAAGACAATCAATTGAATTCAAAAACAGAACCCCTCCCGGTTCAGCCTATCGAACAATTAACATAATTCCTGTACAGCTTTTATGCATATCTAAGAACTTCTCTAAGATACATAAACAATTTGCTATTACGAATGTTATGGACGTTCCTAAATAAGGCAATTCCGAATATTCTAAACTCACCTGTATTAATCCAAGCAACAACGCCACACTCAGCACTTTGAAACTACACAAAATAAGTAAGAAACAACGCATTTTGCACGAAACTGCATGATCACAGAGCAATAGTAGATAGATTACACATTTAGTTGCAAGTTTAGAATTAATCATAGAATTTAAGATATAGAATCATGTACGTCCATACAAACAGAACTAAAACGTATTTTAAAAGTATTCAATTAAAAATATTATGTGTGATTGAAAAATAATTAGCAAATCGATTAGAATCTCATTGACCAAACCGAATTAGTACAGAATTAGTACAAAAAGATTTATAATACATTTATTTGAAAGGCTGATGAATAAGCAAACAATTTTATATGTACAGTTGTGCTCAAAAATAGTTTAGTGCTCTCAATTGTTAATTATACAGGTACGTATAAAATTAAATTTAAATACTAATAAAAACCCACGAATTAAAACTACACTACAAGCATCGCCGAACCTCGGATATTTAATTTTTGCTCTGAGCTAAGGCCGGTTGATGCTTTATAATAAAAAAATAACCATATAGTACTTATACCACAATGAAAATAATAATAAATTCCCAAACAACCGGAACCCGTTACAGCATCAAATTTAAATTTAGAATAATGTTTAATGCCTTTTTTTGAATTGAAATAGAACCAAATACAAACGGTAAACTAATTCACTATGCTTGCTAACTGATGCATTTATGATATGACCTAATTTTAAAGATTAACAAGTAATGCACCCAATAAAAAGTAGTATGTAGTATAGTTCTTTGCTATACATTACATATCATTTATGTTTCATAATCAGATTATAAATTAGGTTCCTTCACTAGAAATTTTGTTGTCTGATCATATTCTTCGACCATCCTTATTAATTGATTATCCCCAAACGCAACGTTGCCAAGAAACCAAGTGGGTTTTTATTACACTTGCATGTTGGACTCCGTTAATTAAAATTGTTTCCTATAAATTAACTACCAAAACGTAACATTAATTTTGAATATGCAGAATCGAACCAATTTTTATTTAATTCTTGTGCGCTGTATATGTAGTCGAGTTTGCTTATTTGTTCCCTGGAGATTTGTGTTAAATACTTTTATTGTTAGTACACTAAAAACAAATAGAGCCATGTGAACTATTAAATATTTAAATAGCGCCTCCGTCGAGGCGAAACTGCAAGTCAAAACTGCAGAAATTTAGTAATCTGTCAATTCAAACATTACAAGACCGGGCGAATTGATAAATTTCTAGCCTATTCTAGAAAAAAAGCATTTTCGAAATGAAGATATTTTTCTGTTCAACGTATTCCCCTTTTAAAGTAATACACTTACTTCAGCGATTCTATAACTTGTATAAACCTCTCAGAAAACAAACTCTTCTTCCTCTGCAAACCAGCTCTCTACAGCTTCTGTTATTTCGTCTTTTGAAGACAATTTATGCCCTCTCAAACATTTTTAATCTGATAGAATAGATAATATTCTGAGGAACCAGATCTGCGAATAAGGCAGATACTCAAATAGTTCGAATTTTAAATGATGAATCGCAGTGTCGCGCAAAAACAAGATACCTTTGGTCAATTTACCGTGTCTCTTCCATAATATTTTCTGGAAGTTTATTATTAATACAGTGGAATAGTAGTTGTTCTTTTGACTTTCTCCAAATAATTAACCATAATTACTTTAAGAGAATCCCAAAAATCTGAATGAGAAACATTTCCAACAGACTTCTGAACACAAAATTTCTTAGGCCTTAGAGAGTGCCTCCATTCCATCGACTGCTGTTTCGCCTCTGGGTCTTAAATATGTCGCCAAGTATCATTCAATACGGTGCAAAAGGTCAGTATCTTTGACAAAATGCTTTCACTTGTAACGCCCATAAAATAAAAAATAAAATATATTAGTCTGAATTTGTGCTTTAATATACATACAGGGATAGGCCATGTATTTTCTTAAAAGTGTTGTTGTCGGCTTGCTCTGCCAGTGAACTCTCAGGATAGTATGAATTAATATGTAATAAAGGCTATAGATTATATCTAAGGACACCAGTTTTATCTTAATAAAATGGAGGTTGAAAATATAAAGATCATAATTTGTTTTGGCCAGGTAAGCATTCATCGAAATATAGCATTCTGTAACTCTAAATACCATTCTAAATCACAATATAATTTCGCTGGATAAGTTGTAGAATAAGCCAATTTAAGGTGAGGGAGTTTAAATAAGTTTAGATACCCATTCCGTTAAAAATTAGGCTCAATGATCCTGAAATATTGATCCTCGACTTGCGTTCCTTCCAGGTACCTATCAGATAACGATGGAACCATACTATTATGTTCAAGTCTAAACCGAATTAATATTATTCCAATGCTCAAATGAAATAAGACAAATTTCTTTTCTAGAATAAAATTTAATTAGATTAACACTGTCTCGTAAGTGTAGATATGTTCCAAATAGAAACATTAAATCCACTTAAGAGCGAATCTTAACAAATTCAATTTAAATTCATTGAATTATCAAGTTACACAACAATAATTAAACTATATTCAATAAAATAACTGTAATGACTTAAATAACAAACAACAAAGTTGTTTAATTACGCAATATTATAAGAAAATTTAGTTCTAAACCCCTAAAATAAAAGAAAGAAGAATAATTTAATGAAATTTTGTGCCGAAATATAGAAAATAATAGCAAATAAAATCCATATAGTTTAATGATGAAAGCTTAATGCCTCCCTAAATTTTACAATGACAAAAATTAAAACATGACTACTTTGGGGGTAGATATTCTTCTCAGCTCAAGTAATACATGAGCTTATCCGAGATCGATTCCACATATTAACTCTTAGGGCCGGCTGCATCAACAATTCAATCTTAAATTTATTAAATCTAAATTTTGTTTCCATAATAACAATTGCAATTACCATGGAAACAAAACTTGGATTTAATAAATCTATAACTAAATTGTTTATGCAACCGGTCCTTAGTGTAGCTAACATATGTCGAATGGCTATACGCAAATTCAGTAATAGATAGGAATCTTCCTCTAAACAAAAAAATAATGTGTGCGTGTGTGTGTGTGTGTGTGTGTGTGTGTGTGTGTGTGTGTGTGTGTGTGTGTGTGTGTGTGTGTGTGTGTGTGTGTGTGTGTGTGTGTGTGT
>JAHWXV010377321.1:0-13263 GCA_024586415.1 Phrixothrix hirtus | reverse complement strand
ATGTCATTTACAATTATATCGCACCACATTCTTTTAACTTGTTTCGGCCCTAACTTTATTTATTATCTGACTGTTTTTAAAAAAAAATTATTATTTTAACTATTCATTAACAAAAATGCTCAAACAATTTAAAACTAAAATATATACTGCAAGGAAATTTGAAATTTTGAAAATTATAATGAACATATCCAGCTCAAATTACGATATAAACAATGAGCCTGAGGATGTCCTGACATTAATTTAAAACGAAAACGTTAACACCTAAATAAATACAAATTTTGTTAGACTTATTTATAGTCGAGCTAATGTAAACAATTCTAAACTGAACAATTTGATACCAACTAAGACGAACCCGCTACATTTCGATAGTATTTTAGCTTTCTTTATAATAATACACCTAATACTGTTTTTACACGCTAGACACCTTCCAGAAAAGATCGTGCAAAAAACGTATAAAAATACATTGTATGTATATACAGGGTGTTTCAGATAATATGACATTCCTTTTTAGGGATGAAAGCAGACCCTATAAGCGTAAAATTAAAAGCAATACGAATACTAAAAATTCCTTTTTTTTTTAATAATGACGAGTCGTCTATGTACATGCTTTCAAATATACAAATATCATCCAGTAAGTGTTTCTTACTAAATAAACATTTCCGCAGTGGAGCAGAATTGTACGTGTTTATTTTAACTTTCAAAGCAGGTGCATAAAAACAAGATGCAAAATGATACACCTTTTTAAATGTCAGTGACCGATATGTTGATACACAAAATTATGCCAATTTACGTCCGTTACTAGATGCATTTCGTTATCTAACCCGTATTTTAATAATAAGAACTAAATAGCAAATTGTGCCCATCTACACCGTGTTTAACTAGTGCTTTTATGTTAATAAAATTGTGTACAGAACTTTAATAATGAAGTACTTACAGAAGTATGATTGAATTAATATGGATTTAAAAACTGTAAAATGAAAAATTAGATTAAGAGAAATAAATCTGTAAGCGAATCAACGTACTTTACATCTTTAATTATTTGTAGTTTCGTAGGCAATTTCACAAAAATGATACTAAAGGAATTTGTAATAATGTAGCTGACATTTTTAAGACAATCTAATTGGCCATTTAGGTAATTTATTGTATCCGAAGAAAATGTTAGCAAAAACTGTTTTGAATGTTTTGAAACGTAAGGTAATTAATTACATTAAGTCTGATCAATAAGATTGTTTTAAAAGTATAAAAACTATTACAATATTCCTCTAGTATCACTTTTTTATATTAAAATTGCGTATAAAATAATGTTTGATTATTCGAAGTCGAATTGGGTAAATTATTATGTCATTTCTCTGAATACTGTTATAAAACCAACTAGAAAAATCTAAAACGTGTCGAAGTATTTAAAGTATTTTTATGTGTAGGATGATGTCACGCAATTTTAGAAATGAAAATCGATTCTAAGGTGTAACATTAAAAAATGTCAATAAATAATTGCTTAAGCTGTCTTTACATTTAAACACATTTTCTTAGTACGATGCTTGACTAAACTCTCTTATTATTATCATCAGTTATTAATAAATATCTTCTTCAAAATTGTTAAAAAAAATTGCATACATTATTTTTAAATTCTTTCAATTGTGTTATCCTGTTATTTATTATAATAAACAAATCGAAATGTGCTGCTACAACTGTGAAAGCGCATGTTACTGTAACTTGATACTGTTAAGTAGCTGAGTTATAATTTTATGAATGATTTAACAGTTTTAGTCTGAATGTAAACATAGGCGGCTCATTGTACATAATTAGAAAAAACGGACTTTTTTGTATTCGTATTACTTTTAATTTTACGCTTATTGAGGTGCCTGTAGCGTCTACTTTCATCCCTTAAAAGGAATTTCATATTATCTGAAACATCCTGTATTTCTTAAAGGATAAAAATTATAAATAAATCAAAAAAATATGATGAAAACTCCACGACTAGAAAAATACGACTTACCATTTCTCTTACCGCGTTTAAATTTTATGTTAGGTTAATGTAGCTTTCTTTATTAATCTAAAAATCTTATATAAAACATGTTCAGCTTTATTGAAATTAGACAAAGGAATAGAATATTTAACTTACTCAGACAAGAAAACAAGAAAAGGGAATTTCCCGAAATACATATTTGGAATCACCTGGCAAAGGAATTAATTTCTTGTCTAAAATGGCCTAAGCCTGGTTGGTGTTTAATACGGCCTGAATTCTACTGGAAATGCGCAAATATAAATCCTGGATAAGAGCATCTCATACCATGTTCAAGTCAGGGTCGAATTCTACTCTTTAGAACTGACCAGATGAGCACTATGATATTGAAGTCCGACAACTGTGGTAGACAGGGAAGATGAGAAACGTTGTCTGCATGCTCAGAAAACCACGATAAATCTTGGTAAATGGCATTTGTTGCAAGAACAATGTCTGTACAATAGGATAGACCTGGTTACTCAAAATATCTACATAGTCCTTGGCAGTGACTGCATCTAACATACTGATAATGTAACTGGCAGAATATTACGATATACCTGCCCAAACCGTGATCGAACCTCGATCATGCTTCACCATTGGTAGGATGTAGTGGTTATAAGCTTGGGTTGGTGTTCTCCACACATGGTTAAAAGTAGTAAAACAAGGCCAGATAATATTCTTCTGCTAATCGTCAGTTCAATTCACGCTTTATGACACCACTCTTTTTGTTTCTTGGCATTGCAGGTCGGCCATAAATATCGTACTTGTGCAAGTCGCTTTTTACTGTTTTTATAAAGACGGAGTTGAAAAGACAGCACTTATTTTTTATTCCTGATTACAAGCCTCAATATCCTGTGATTCACGATTGTGTTTATCAGATGCAATACCTCGCGATGTGCTAAACAAAGATAAGCTGACATCAGTAATTTGTTCTCTTTGAAACTGTAAGCTCGAACTCGATTTACCAAGAACGATGGTCACAGAAAAACTGAGGTCTCCGCTGGTTTCACGGGGTTTCCTCACCTAGGAGAAACAAACAACTGCGAAGTCTCCAGCATCAAATCGAAAACCGGCGTTCATTTTATGCCCTCCGTTGGTGTGTTGTTGTCTAACCTCTGTACCGCAAACTAACTTTATTAGGCTGATAATTTTGGGTACAGTTTTTTATCTTTTTTTGGCTAGTAATGCATATGAATACAGGGTTGTTTAAAAATACTCGCCCAGGTTTGCTGAACCAACGCTACACTTGATGGTTGATACACTTGATCCTCTTTTTACATTTACCGTTACAGAAGTTGTTCTGATAAGTTAAAGGGAATAACGTGAAGTAAATTTCATATTTACTAAAAATATAAGATGTAAAAAATGTGAAAAATTGATAGATGTGTACAATAGCGGACTAAAATCGTTAACCAGTTTGTATTCGAATATTTTTGCAGTGGCTAGCGCAACTTAACCTTAAATACAGTAATAATATTAATAGTTACTTAAATAATGAAGCTTAACCTAGAAAGAGACGCACTTCCTAAAGCTAGAGCGCTTCAATCCGAAAAGTCCCCTATGTTTTTGTCCTAAGTTAATTAGTTATATCATTTAAATCCTTGCTAGAAAATAGTTTGAACGAAGCACATTAATTTCTAAATTGTTATTCGTAGTTTGAAACGGAAAAATCGTTAGTCACACAAATAGTTGAAACCTCGATATTAATTTTTTATTTTGCAATTATATTAAATATTAAATAAAATTAAATTATGTTTCTAAATGTACACTATATGTAAGTAGTTTTTAAGAAATAAAATTACATATTGTAAACTTTATCTTTAAGTGTATTATTTACACCTTCTACGGGACATAAGCAGATAAATTAATATAAACATTGCGTCTAATATCATATTCAATTTAAACTACACATAAAGTTTCTTCATTATATTGTTCCGGTGTATACCAGGTTTCAAAAAGATATTTACATTCCATAACCTAACTAATGAATAACATTTGTTCGGTACACTATACATATATATGCTACCTGATGTACGCTAGTGCAATATAATGAACAAACCTAATGTATACCCAACAGATTAACACATGTTTTGATCTAGTGGCACGGCTAGAATATTATCCTGAGGGATTTGAGTTTTGATATAAAACAACGAGGAAAAACTTAATGTACTCGGACGAGTATATATATTACTTAGCCATTAAAATTCTTTGATTATCACTTATCAGTAATCAGTTGCGGAATACATGAGGTACGACAATTAAGTATTGAGACTGATTTTTTTGCAAGATGTGGCAACCCTGCAGCTTGCGCAGGCCTTGATCTCTAAGCTACTTCTAGTCCAAGCAGCACATTGATGCGGCCGCTCAGTCGTGAGTTGTGCTGTAATAAGAGAACACGTGTTTTAGTCTCTCGTTACAAAAATGGAATCGCGAAATAGTGCGCAACGGTATGTCATTTCTTTTTGTGTTAAATTGGGCGAGAATGCGATGACAACTTTTGGAAATGAGGTTATGTCAAGAGCAGAAGTTTTTCGTTGGCATTAAATTTTTTGTGAAGGCAGAACGAATGTTGAAGTTGAAGACCGCAGTGGACGACCATCAACCTCACAGACTGATGTCAACATGGACAGAGTGCGTGAAATCGTACTATCTGATCGAATATTATCCGTTAAAATGATGGTACAAAAACTTAATATCAATCGGGAAACTGTTCTTCAAATACTAACTCAAAATTGGTGTATGAGAAAAATTTGTGCAAACATGATCCCCAAAAATCTCACAGACCAACAGCGAGAAACACGGAAGAATGTGGTAGTCGATTTGTTCGAGCAAGTGGAAATCAATCAAGATTTATTAAGCCGTGTATCACTGGTGATGAAAGTTGGTTCTACCAGTAAGATCAAGAAAAAAACGTCAAAGTTCGCAGTGGTGTTCAAAAGGATCACCCAGACCAAAAAACGCTCGCATGTCAAAATCAAAAGTGAAATGCATGCTTGTGTGCTTCTTCAATTCCAAGGGTATTGTTCATAAAGAGTGGGTGGCCAAACAATTAACCAATATTTTCACAAAGAAATTGTAGAAAGATTTCGAAAACAAGTTCTCCATGTCCGCGCATACATTGCTGATAATTGGATTCTTCATTACGATAATGCCCCATCTCTTACTGCACTGTCTGTGCAGAAATTTTTAACCTCGAAACGCATTTCAGTACTACCACAGCCACCGTATTCACCCGATATCACTCCATGCGACTTCTTTCTATTTCCAAGAGTCAAAATAGTGGTCAAGGAACAACATGTTCAAACAACAGATGTCCAAAAAGCGTGACGAGGGTCTTCGACGACATTCCAAAAGAAGAGTTTCAGAAATGTTACCAGCAGTGTCAGAAGCGCTGGAGTAAGTGTGTGCAAGCAGAAGGAAACTACTTTGAAGGAGGTTACACTAAAGATGACTAAAAACATAAGTGGTATTTTTTTCACATCAGTCTCATTACTTGATTGTCACACCTCGTATAGTTTTTTCTCTTGTGATGTGGGTTTTAATCCCCAAACCCCTCTCACTACGCCATTGCTTGTGATCAATGGAATAACTAAATGTTTTAATCAACACAATAACTTTGTTAATTAAAAATAATTGTGTGGTTCTGCAGTTACTTATGTTCAAACCAATTTACCAATCTTTCTGGTTCCTCCTTCGACAATGTTTGCAAGCACGCAAAAGTAAACTTGAAGATGATGCATGAGTTCTTTCCCTCGACTGTACAAGTGTAGAAATATGATCAAGCATTGTTGGTTCCTTTCGATCCAAAATTGGCGATAACCCAGTCCAGGACAGCCAGAATGTTATTATCTATTGTTTCTGCATCACAATAATTGTCAGATTCTTTTGAAGTTTAAAAGTTGGTTTCATCTTCACCTTCAAACAAGCGTTTTTAATAAACTTCCTCCATCTTTGTCCCTCTCAACCAATCTTCTCTGGCCTTTGATTTTTCTTCAATTAATTGCTTTTTCGGATTATTTGTTAAAATCCGACTGGAACTGATGTTTCGTCCTATGTTAAAAGCAAGGTAAGCATTCTAGTTGTTCAAGGACTTTGGTTTATCGTCTTGGGCGGTACATCCAGTCTGTGACAGATAGTTGTCATGAATTAAAACGTACTAATGACATGATCAAATGATCAAATACTATACAATGCAAAAGCATTAATTTATGAGACGATGTAGTAAAGATATGTGTTAAATTTTTTTTTGCATAGCTTTATATGGATTTCGTGGTTACCAAAGTTGATAAGGTATTATCTATGGAACATTTAGCATATTTCATAAAATGTATAAGAAAGTGTAAAAAATAGTCGTGTCGTTCTTTCTTTGAATAGACTTTCGCATCGGTTCCAAGAGGAACTCTTTCGATCATTCGTTACTTCCAATTTTTTGACAAAATATCTCGTAAAGAGGATTATAGTTTCCTATAGCATTTATGGCACACAGTTCACCTCTTCCAGCAGAGGTAAGTTTAGCTAGTTCTTTTCCCCTGTGGAAGCTATTTTTTTGGGTTTATAGTGCGTAATGCTGGTTTCATTAACATTTCATATCAAATCATGGGTGCACGAGTATTTATTTAAAATGTTTATCGAAGTTTGTGGCACGCCTTAGGCTCGCTGCCTCTCGTGAATAAAGTGAAAAAATTGATAACTTCCCATGAAATAATTAAACCATTCGCAGCCAGTTTTATTATTTATATCTAATGTTTTTGGGCACTCTTTTTAATTTAATTTTGCATATTCAAATATTAATTTGCAAATTGTCTTCGTTATTAAGCTGTGATGTAACTTGGAAGTTTGTCTTTTTCGTCCTCTTAGAAAATTATCGTTTTCTTATGATTAGGACGAAAGGAGGTTTAATGGAGTTCTTGTTTTTCTGACGCCATCACATTGTGAAATATCTTCGGATAGTATTGCTTTTGAGAACAGTTTGCATAACCAGCTTCATCGATTAGTATCCTTTTTCCATCAACTTCAGTTTAGTAGACAGGTGTCATACTTAATGCTAAAAATAATATAAAAATATATAAGTAATGATTTCAAATTATTGTGGATCGATAGATAATGGAATAAATTCATTAGAATCAAATTTGTTTATTTGGAGTGACTTGCTTCATTGTGGAGACTTCAACTCAGGATCCCGAGACAAAAGCATCAACTCCCATTACATAAAGGTTATAAAAAAATTTTCAATATTTGTAAATTGAAACTTTACAAGGTTTGTATAAAAAACATGGAGAACAATTTTTTCCTGATGCGACTACGTTGCAGAGCGCTCACACCGCGCAGGCTCGTTAGCGGAGGGCCTTAATTTGAACACACGCCAAGCGCCAATCGCGTGCGAGCATTCGTTCAGGCTAAATCATGTTTGTAGTGGACCCCTGTCGAGTGACTCGGTACAAGCGCAAAATGCAGCCAATGATTGAACAGCGGTATACCATCGAATTCTGTGTTCGACTGGGTAAATCGGGCACGGAGACGTTGGCCATGATTCGCCAAGTGTTCAAGGATGAAAGCATGTCACAAACTGCGATTTTTAAGTGGCACAAGCTCTTCAAAGATGACTGAGAGAGTGTGGGGGACGATCCGCATTCTGGACTGCCGTCGACGTCAAGAACCGACGACAACGTGCAACGTGTGCGTGAAGTGCTGAATTCAGACCGTTGGTTAAGTGTGCGCATGATCGCGTATCGTATTGGCGTTGATAAGATGACCGTGCACACTATTATTACTGAAAATTTGGCGATGCGAAAGATCTGCGCTAAACTCGTCCCGAGGGTCTTGACGGACGACCAAAAGCAGAATTGAGTGTCTGCTTGCGAAGACCTTCTGCAACGCATTGAAGCAGACCTCGACTTTTTGGACAACGTAGTCACGGGAGACGAAAGTTGGATATTCGAATACAATCCTGAAGCAAAGCGCCAAAGTTCCGACTGGCACACTACGTCATAACCTCGTCCAAAGAAGGCTAGAATGACCAAATCCAGAGTGAAATCCATGCTGGTCGTTTTCTTCAACGCCAAGGGGGTGGTCCACTACGAATTTGTACCTGACCGGCAGACAATAACTGGTGCTAAGTGCTAAAAAGACTGAAGAGAAAGGTTAACCGGATGAGGCCAGCCATCACCAGAAATTGGAAATTTCATCACGACAATGCACCCAGCCACACCTGCTCCAAGGTAACCGACTACATGACGAAAAATGACATCGCGACGATTCCCCAACCCCCTCACAGTCCCAACTTAGCACCGACAAACTATTTCCTATTCCCAAAAGTGAAATCCTCCCTCAAAGGACACCACCATGGTGTCGTCGGAGAAGCTTGCATACGTACCATTAAGGACCTTCCGGAATCCGTCTACCAGGGAGCTTTCGAGTCGTGGTAAAGCCGCTGGCAAAAGTGTGCCGACGCACAAGGGATGTACTTTGAAGAATTTTGAGATATTATAGCAATATCTGAAATAAATCTATTTTTCCGAAACTTTTCCTGATACTTTTTATATAAACCCTGTATATTTGAATACAGAAACAATTGCAACACATCTACCATCAATTTGATTGAAAATAGAAAAAACATGCCATTTGCACATTGAGTACTGTGAAATTCTAAATTCCATTAAACAGAAGAAGGATAAAAACATACAAAAAATGACAAGCATTTTCCAAAGTGTCTGATAAGTTTTACAGTTAATCTCTGAATGTAGGTATAAAAGAGCTCTAGTGTTGCCAGTAAAAATCTAAAGCACGGACAACACTATTTACGTATAAATCCCTAAAGAATCAAGTGCACCCAACTTTGTTTGTTGGTCGCGACGGTTAATTATTTATTAATAATTATTTGGTTGCTCGGACGGTTATTTATTTAATTTTTGGTCAACGGCCAACTAACATCGTTTTGCTGTAGCTCTACCCTGCGGCTTAAATAACAATTATGAGTATAGTTCTTTTACCTGGTAAGGGCGTATTGTTAAAATCAAGCTTTGTTATTTTTCTCAAACAAATGTAAATACGAAATAAAAATTGTATAATTTGCATGTGTTACATAATAAAACAATTGCAATGAATTAAATTAAATGATATTAAAAGTATTACTACAACAAACTTTTATATATTTATAAAAAATAAAATATTTGTTACTAAAAGGTTGACTACGAAAGAATTATTGGCTAAAAAGGTGTTAAGCTGCATTTCTACATGGATTTTTAAATAAAAGAATTCCTGAATGAATAATAGAACTACACGCCTTTATTTAGATTTAAATAAATCAAATTTCTTAAATGTTTAAATGAAGTTGTTTTAAAATGCCACGTTTCGCGTCACTCCCGAATTTGAGTTAATTTATTTCAATTGCAAACTAATCTTGCTGTTGTAGCAATTTTTTGATGTGTTGGATTTCCACACTTTGCTTATTTCACAAGCTGTTTTGTGTTGGAATTAATTTATTGAATTTAGAGTAGACTTAACGTTCCCTATGCTCATAGGTGGAACAAATTAATTGTAATTTGTTCCTTCTCTAAACCAATTCATGACGATGGCCTGATCACCGGGTTTTAACTGAATTAACTTCGTTACTGAATAGTGGCACTGTAACTTTGCGATGCTTCATCGATTCTTGTTGATCAGGAAAGACAAATATTTTTAGTTGTTTGTTGTTTATATAACTTTTCCACAGTTGGTTTATCTAATACGGTTACTTGCATTTTGAATTTAAATCAATAAGTTTAAATGTGGTCGTCGCTTAGTTGCTGCATGCGACTCCCACGTTAATTTGCATAAATCTGTTGATTTACGAAAACCTAGTATTAAATCTTGGCTTAGTGATGTTGTCGGTAGACTTCTTAAAACTGTCCTTGTAAATTTTAAATATACTTTCTATTGAGGTGACCGCGCTTTACATTTATTTAACAAATCTACCGTTTTCTATCATTTAAACAACCTAGCCTAAAGTGCTATTATAACGAGTAAATTTACATTAATAGTTAATTTACTTTATTTGTGTCTAGGAATTTTTATATGTGCAATTTTGTTTATTTTTAAACATGTTTGTGCGAATTAATATTTTTATTTTAATGGCGACATCAGTAACTTATTTTACTGGCATTGCACTTTAAAACTCTGAAACACAAATATATTAACGAAATTAAATAATCCAGAAGATTTTTATTACAATTTAAAATAAGTGTGCTTAAAAACAAATTAATTAGTTACGTTCTTTATGGAAGACACGTTATGACTTGTTATGCGCTGTGCTTATTTATAATGTACATTAACGCCAGGAAAGTGTCAGGAGCCAGATATAATATCGTGCTATGCGACAATTATCCTTTTATAATTTTGGACACATCTAAAGCGTTTTATTTAATTGTATTCTAGTATCACCTATTTAATAAAATTCCATTGTAATTTGAATTAAAAGGTAAAAGGCAATTCTCTACTTGCTCTCATTTCATTTTGAAGCACACATCTAGTAGCGTCAACCTTTCATTGTTCTTCGACAGTAAGTTGCAAATTATCAGAAGCTCTTGACAATTTGTGGTCGATTTTTCAAATTTCTGTTATGCCCAATTAAAAAAGATTAATATTTGTCGTTATTTTTTGCGAATACGCAAGGGTTCACGATTAAGTATTCTAAATCAACCCTGTATATGTAACGAATTGTATATTTATTTTAATTTAAAATCATTATCCTTTTATCAATTAAAATAATTCCTAAAAATTTGAAACTCTCAATTGTTGTCAACATAATATAAAAATATGCCAAGAGTTTATCGGTCTATTATCAAGTTTTAAACCAGTTTACTTAAATCATGATTTATAATAATTATAATCATAGAGGAAATTTAAAGCGATTAATTTAATCTGCATCAAGAAACATTGTTTATTTGATTATTTACTTTATAGAAAAACAATGAAATTTCTGTTAAACACAAAACCTTTTAGATTTTGAAAAACCTTTTAATACAACTCAAATTTTATGCCGAAAGCGAAAGCAAATTTTATACAACAAATTAGTACACAAAGATCACATTGTGTGTGTCAGAATGAATGACCTAATACATAAAAAAACGTTATAATGTAACAAAAATACACTTTGAATAAAATATTTGTATGTTTGTAAGTATTATAAACTGCCAAGCACATATTCATTAATTATACAATAGATACAGAAGGCATGAATGAACTTTTTACAATGCACACTGTAAGAATCGTAACTGTACAAATTATCGCTTAATATTTGTATTCCTGAATCAACAAATAATGCAATGATAAAATTTTCTTTCTATAAAAGAAATATTAATATTTATATTGAAAATGCGACATCTACTAATAATACCCAATAAAAGTAAATAAATTGTAATACTTAATTGCAATTAAATACTTAATTGACAATCAAATTCTATATCCTAAATATGGTAGGCTAAAAATATTCTAGTATTGCAAGCCGATAGGTTGCTAGATTTGATTGTAATTAAATATTTAATTATCCCTTATGCAATCTACTCGTGGGGTATTAAGGGTGCGAAAACTGTTATCCTTTTGATCATTGATAACAGAGGGCGTAACCATTGACAATTTAGTTTAATTTCGTAACGGGCAAAAGTGGCATCTGTAATACGCTTAAAGAAACATTAGTAGGTATATTTATGCTTTTCTTGTGGTGGAAGAGTGCTGCACACAACAATTATATATACGCATTAAGGTAACAGCCCACCCAACAAAAATTACATTTTTTTAAATACTAGAATTATGTCCCAATTTTGTGCCGAAACAGAAAATTTTGTGCTCGAACGGTTTAGTAGGAGAAAATAAAAAACAAATGCGGTGCTAGCACCGCAATATGGAAAAAGCATTTGGCAAACTTTTTTCAAAAGACTATTAGGCATAGATTTATGTGATATTTACGTGCTTTCGAATGCACTACAAAAATTTTCGGAAAAATCTTTTACCATTGTGACCGCTGAGCGTACAAGAGTAAATCCTTATTAATTAACATGATATCGATTTATTTTTATGTCAAAATGTTTGCTGCATTATATGCTCTCAAGATATGTACAGCGCGATTTTTGGGCTAATCGTTTTTACTAAGAAAACAACCATTGCCTGCCGCCGCACAAGAGTAAACCCTTATTAATTAATATGATATCGATTTATTTTTTGTCAGAATGTTTGTTGAATTTTGTGCTCTCCAGATATGTACAGCGCGATTTTTATGCCAATCATTTTAACTCACAAAACAACCCTTGCCTGCCGCCGCACAAGAATAAACCCTTATTAATTAATATGATATCGATTTATTTTTTATGTCAGAATGTTTCTTGAATTTTGTGCTCTCAAGATATGCATGCACAGCGCGATTTTTATGCTAATCATTTTAACTCAGAAAACAACCCTTCCCTTCCGCCGCATAAGAATAAATCCTTATTAATGAATATGATATCGATTTATTATTTATGTCAGAATGTTTGTCGAATTTTGTGCTCTCAAGATATGTACAGCGCGATTTTTGGGGTAATCGCTTTTACTGAGAAAACAACCGTTGCCTGCCGCTGCACAAAAGTAAACCCTTATTAATTAACATGACATCCATTTATTTTTTTATCTCAGAATGTTTGCTAAATTATGTGCTCTCAAGATATATACAGCACGATTTTTGGGCTAATCACTTTAGCTGAGAAAACAACCCTAGTCGACCGCCGTACAAGCGTAAACCCTTATTAATTAACATGATGTCGATTTCTTTTTTGTGTCGAAATATTTCTTGTATTATGGGCTCTCAAGATATGCACAGCACGATTTTTGGGCTAATCGTTTTTACTGAGAAAGCAGCTCTTGCCTGCCGCCGCAGTAAACCCTTATTAATTAACATGATATCCATTTATTTTTTATCTCAGATTGTTTGCTAAATTATGTGCTCTCAAGATATATACAGCATCTTTTTTGGGCTAATCCTTTAGCTGAGAAAACAACCCTAGTCGGCCGCCGTGCTAGAATAAACCCTGATTAATTAACATGATATGGATTTCTTTTGTAGGTCAGAATGTTTGTTGAATTTCGTGCTTTCAAGATATGTACAGCACGATTTTTAGGATAATCACTTTAGCTGAGAAAACAACCCTAGTCGGCCGCCGCACTATGGAAAATCGAGGTCTGTTTCGGATCAAAAATCGATAACTTTTTTATTTCTAATGATAAAGTTGTGAAATTTTGCACAAATGTAAAGT
>JAHWXV010377315.1:0-16536 GCA_024586415.1 Phrixothrix hirtus | reverse complement strand
CTCGGCGGAAATAATAAGATGGATAAAACCTTCAAAAGTAATTTTATTCATAATAACGGAAATAATAATTTAAATGAACACTTTCTAATACTTTGTACATGTTTACATTGACTGATATTATCAGTTGTAAATTGAATAATTGGATTTTAAAATACTCTAAAGTTTTCAATGCAAAAAGGCGTTCTCAGTATTAAGATAATTATGACATACGCTCAGCGTCGCTTTCATTCTCTGAAAGGAAGCGCACGCCGTCCTACGTAATTTTCTGTGCTTCTGTTAATTGTGAATTTTGCTAGGATAGTTCAGTATCCATCCAGGTGCGAAAGGAATCACGTCGCTTGCAGGCGTGCTCCTTCGCGTAATGACTCGGACTATTCAGATGATGATCCCTTGCTCCTTTCGTGACCGATGCCACATGGTAGACGAAGGTATCACGGGTTGCTGACGTCAGATTATTGCTACCTAGCCAACACAGAGATGTTTAAGGCAGCGTGTTCACAGGCCCTAGTGACGCTTGTACGTTCGCTACAAATCCAACACAACGTTCTAGCGTTCTAGTTATGCTTATTGCCGGGATTGGGCCGCTGTAGAGCAACTCATCTATTTTCGACAATAACCTAGACAGGATCGGATAATAAAAGGGGTGTCGACCTTTAGGATCCGTCGCAGTTTTAATTCTGCGACGGCGGTTTTGAAATTATAATACAAACAATTCGGCGTGGGCGATTTGCGTTCTTTGTAGTTAACAAAGCGCTTTATAATGCAATAAAACTATCTCGATCTTCTAGGCAGAGATGCACCTATTCTTTATGCAAAGAATAGTACAGAATTAGCTCGAGCAAGGATTGCAAGAACTAGCGATGTTAGTTCGAGCAAGGAATAGCACGAACTTTAGCCTAAAAGCTTAGTTCTTTTATACGGAATACTGGGTATTTTGTTCTTCGTTCCTCGAATGTTTTTGATAATCACTATTCGATAAGCGTATCGCTCATATCCTTTGATTAGCAATTTATTTATAACGTAATATTGCGCAATTCCAATTAATATTTTCTTGTTAATTAAATTCGGCTTTGAGATTGTTTTATTTTGTTATATATTTCGGTAGAAATTTTTATTCACTTTAAACGGTTAATTAATACTTTGGTTATTGCGCAATACTTTGTCATCTTTAAGTTTTACTTAATTACATTTTATTTACATGAAAGTTACTGAACAATACCTATTTTGAATTAATTCGCGATCACTCGTTCCCGGTTCACTTCTTTATTGTCTTTTTAAAATGAATTATCAATTTAATCTTCTGGTATTTTCGTGGAAACATAAGGCGCACGTATTTGTTGCAAATCGGATTTTGCGTCACTTTTTCATATTAACATATTCAGCTGGAAATGTTATACCCTCCCGCAGAGGAAGATCATAAGGGTTAAGTTTACACCGATAAAGAGTTATCTTAAATATAGAACATTCAAAGGTCCTACTCGCATCATAAAAAATCGAGGAAAAGGTGCTGCAGCTTTTGAAGCCAAATCCGGAATTTTTAATTATTTAGTGACGTGAAAATTGAGTTCTGAAATGAAACGATAAAAGCGTGGCCACGTTAAGTGCAAATTAGATGCCTGATCGTAACTTCACGACTACGTTAAAACCGCATGCACGGAGTCACACGTACACCACAAATTAAAGCTTAGTGTTATTAATTAGCCTAAATAATACAAAAGCGCACATAAAGAATATCTATTTGAAGAATAAAAATATATTTCAGGTTAATCTAAATTTCAAAATGTACAAAAACCGATATTTAGTTATCTTTATTATTATACGAGAGGCACTATTTATATTGTGAGCCTTGGCAACATTGTAATGGAGAGTTTGACATCATTGGACATAACCTTATTGAGAACATTTTGAAATTTGAGCATAGTTAGTGGTGTTTATAGTGACTTGAAAATAGTCTCACAGCGTAAAAATGGAATTAACTCGTGAAAAATTTCGTACTAGACAAGAGTGTATCGATCAACCTAATTCCACTTTTGGCGATGAAGCCCCATCGTATACCTCTGTAAAACATTGGTACAACTGGTTTAATCGTGGTCACCGTTCGCTTACTAACGATAGTCATGAAGGTCGTCCAAAATCAGTTTTGCCAGAAAATATTGATGCTTTGCAAAAACTAATAACGCAAGATCACCATGTGACTTACTGTAAGATTGAGCTAATCTTATACATTAGTTCGACCAGGATATATAAAATATTGCATGAACATTTAGCCGTGAAAAAGGTATGTTCTCGCTGGATCCCAAAATTTGAAAATATCTGAAGAAGGTGTCCGTTTCGATTGCTGCAAACAAATGCTCACAGAATACAATAATATTGTAATAGATGGCGAATCATGGATAAATGCGTAGGAGCTGAAAAGTAAACAGCAGCCGACTATATGGGTGTTTCAAGGTGAACTAAACCTAACAAAATTTGTTCGCGCTTGAAGCACTTCAAAACAAATGGTCGCCTATTTTTTCGGAAAAACTGGTTATGTGGCAACAGTGCCTTTACAGAAACGTAAAACGGCCACTTCTAAATGGCACATCACCATTTGTTTGCCGGAAGTCTTCAGGGAAATAAGAAAAACAGACAAATGATTATTTGAACACTCAAAAAATCAAATTAATGGGTCATCCGCCGTACAGTCCTGATTTGGCACCGAATGACTTCTTTTTGTTCCCGAACGTCAAGAATAAATTGCGTGAACAACGGTTTTCGTCGGAAGAAGAAGCCGCCGATGCGTTCAAAACCCATGCTTCAGAGATTTCTCCAACAGAATGGCAAACACGTTTTGACAATTAGTTCGAAATAATGCAAAAGTGTATAGATCATAAGTGAGAATATTTTGTAAAACAATAAATCAATTTTGAAAAGATAAATTACTGTTTCTTTATTATTGGGCTTACAATATAAATAGTGCCCTTTGTACCAAAGCAAATAATAATGATATAACTTGCAAAGTAAGATCAAAAATTAGGTTCATACAGACTAGGGCCAGAAAAATAATGGAAAAATCTTAACTTTTGGAATTAATACGTGATGCCCACTTCTTCGCCAAAGAATTTGGTGAACTTTCTACGACTGCTAATAAACTAGTTCCTCTTTGAGGATTTATCAACAAATAATTTTTGTTGTTAAATAAACAATCTGTCGCCAGACAAATGAACGTTTGCATCATTACCGAAACCGCCGTAGAACTCTTCAAGTAAAGTTAACGCATAGTTCTTGTGCAGTTTGTGTAATTAAATATAACATTACCGCAGATAGAGTTTTTCCAAATTCCAAATTCCAAATATATACTTGGTTACTTTTAAGCTGCAAGGCGTATCACGAACCCCTGTAGATCAGTTTACTGGAAGTACCAAGTTACACATTCTAAGAAGGGGGGAAATCTTAATGTACGGCCTATGCATGTCTATGCTACCCGAATCACTAGTACAAAACACACTCTACCAAACCGACATCATGATTTATAAACAAACTTTTATAAACCAACTAAGATGTTAAAATATCAACGCTCAGAAATATTTTGTCTGGCGCTATATTGAAATCTACCATTATAATTCAAAATCACAACGCTAACTTAATCGACTTGCTTTCATAAATTAGCTATTGACAAATAAATAAAAGTGGATTTCACGCATTCTTATATTAACAATTGAATCCTGTATATATTTATTTCCTAAGATTTAGATCAAGTGCAATTACTGTATGTGTAAATGTTTCTGCATATTTTAATCATTTAATAAATATATTATCTTATGAGTGATTTAAAATTAATTAACAAAGATGCATACCCTGTCAAATTCAGCACAAACTAATATACCGGAATCTAGAAGATAGCGCTAAGTATCAAGAATTAATTTAACTAAATTGATTAAAATAAAAACAGTAGCCATTACAACAAATATAAAAATACAGTGACGTGAAGTAAATAAACAAGTATATATTGTGTATCAAAGAAGTTACCAAGTATATACAGGGTAAAGCTTAATACACAAACTAGTACCTACGGGGTACAGTTAAACAGTTCAAATTTATAGGACACTAAATAGTGTTCTCTTTTGTCAGCTAGCCTTGTTCGCACCTTCTTCGACTGTTTAAAAATTTACCTAAGTCTATCAGCGATGTATCAGCTTCGACCACAAAGAATTTTAAGTAAATCCTGTTTCTAACTCGAACTGGATGTTACAAAGGCAACTGTTTGCATCATCCAGAATATCTAATACGACCCTGCTTCCTTATCGCCGCTCTTAATTTGTTAATCGACTTAATCGAGATCAATGAAACTTTAACTATGTTATCCAAAGTCACTAAGTTTGACAAAAGCTAATTTAAACTAGTATATTTACTTTGATACTGCAAATTATGAACGAATGTGTTTAATAAACATATTTTGGTAATTATTGTAACTCACTTGTGCACGTTTAATTTAAAATTCTTTTAAATATACAAATAGTAAATTTTTAAATCATTGAATCCACGATCAAAATAATCGCGACTTTATGTCAATTAGATTCCTTTGAATTGTACTTTGTCCATTTTCTCCATTGATTTTATAGCACTACACCGACTTTTATTCTATTAATTTGCTTTCTTTATAAATATTAGTCTTAAGTTTCCTTTGTTAGTAGCTACGAACTATGGCATTTTTAAATTTATAATTGCGTAGCCGGTCGCGTAGCTAAATAGGGCCGAACCTAAGTGGTGTTCAAGTCATGTCCCGCATGCGGGAGGCCAAAATCATAAGGGATAAGGAGGGGAGCGGCAATTTTTATTCTGGACGCGGGCGGATCTGTTCTGAACTGAATGAGTTTTACAAAGTTAAGAACTGCCATATGTCAAGTGATTTCGAACTTTGACCACCGCCCCACGGATTCTCATAGTTGTCTATTAAATTATGATTAGATGGAGAGACGCTTTCGATTTTTGACTATTTTACCTTCGCGTATCGCAATGCGAGCTTGAGAACTAGGTTGAAAGTTAATTTATTTAGTAACCTAGACTAGCGTCTTCTCTTAGCCAGCAGTGTATACCTGTAAGTTCCAAGTTATTGACAATACCGTCCTTACAAGGTGCGTAGCGTCGTTTTGCATCAATACAGTTTATTTTACGTTGACTATAACAGTATTTTAAGGTTGATATTTGATTGGAGTTGCAATTTGGCATTTTCCGTAAATTTTATACTTTTCCTTGATTTTTCACAATTTTTTGTCTTGGTCGTGTATTTTATGTCTTGTCATTACTTTTTTCCCAGAGAATTCTAGAATGATGATCCTAGCTAGTGGCTTTTCTTCAGCTTACCTCCGTGTTTTCTTTGACTGAAAACCGATATTTTTAGGATTTACGCCAACTCATTTAATACATGTATCTATAGCATTTCAGTGTTTTAGATGTTCAATGAGCGTTGATTTGAGCTTGAAAGATGGTACTTGGTTACAGCGTTGCGGTGTTGTGAGTAAACAGATTTTCTCAACACGATTTTATCTTAAAGTGTCCAATTTTCGTTAAGCTTTCTGATTGTGTCCTTTGTGTTTTTGGAACAGTTTCATGTGTTTGTTTGGCCATCCGTCTCTGTAGTTTTTGAATACTTCTTGTCGTGGAATTTTGAATTGAAGATTGCTTTTGTAGCCTGCCTCTATTTATTATGATGATGAAAGCGATATCGGTTTTCCTGAGGAATAATTTCCTCTGTGGCACTTCGCTTATTGTTTTCTTTAATGGGCATTTGAATAATGGGCGGTTGGTTGCGCGCCTAATATCTGTGTTCATCTAATTGACACCAGAGGAACCATAATGATTCTGTATGCTTCATTTTTGACTCTGTAATAGTTTTGATGCACATTCTTCAAGGCAAATATTCTTTTTGTGTCTCCGTCCATAAATGTCGATTTTCTGGTCGTCATTTTTGGCCAGAAAGCTATTGTTTGCAGGCTTAGGCTGGCAAAAAGTAAGTTACTAACTAGCCTTTGCCGGAAAAAATATAACTAAAAATGTCACCATATTTCTCACTAAATAGGTATCATCTTGACAAAAGTAATACATTGTTAGGTTATTTTATGTAATACAATCACAGTTTAATAATTTTAATTTTAACTTTATAAATACCTAAGCGATTAATAGCCATATTCCTGAATGATAACTAATATAAATTGATTTTATAGGTTAATGTTATATTTTTGGTTGTAAGTATGCCAACCTTGTTTGTTTCAACCTTAAATTATTAAAATTCCTAAAATGCGTATACATTAAAATAATTGGTACTAAAAAATAGTTCATTTTGAAAAATCGTTTTTATACATTATACAAAAATCGGCACAAATAATTTTGTGTATCACACGTCCAGAAAGGCTTCTGCAAATACTCGTAATTTGCAGGTCTCGGCTGCACCCCGACCTATAAATATACTCGTACTTGCAAAAGCTAACTTTTTGGCCTTGTGATACAAATAACTATTGTCCTTCTTTGTACTTTGGTATATTTATTACAGGTATCAGATATTTTCTAACTTTGTTTTTTGCAGTTCTGATAGAATGCTAATAAGTATATAGCGAAGTTTGTGTACCAGCTGAGAAGAAAGATACCTGGGTGAAAAAAGTTTTCCAAAGAATTTCGGGGTATAATTTTGTTTTCGAGAGTGTACTGGTTGTTAAAGAAATGCATTTTCAATCATTGATAAAACATCTGAATATCCTAAAAGTATTAAATGGGCACATCCACTGCTAATTACATCTTTACTAATTACCATTTCGTAATGTCCTTTCGCTGCGCACAATATTAAAAAAAATTGCTTTAAGCAAACAACTCACAGAAGGCCGACCCTTTGTTTTTTAAATCAATTTATTTTCGTTCTCTGAGCTTTCAGACGCATTTTATGTTTTGCTAAAAATTTTCAAAATAAATCTGATTAAATGTAATAGAACTCAAATTTTCAGCAAATTATGCGAATAAATCTCATACCGAGCGTGCTTTCAATTTAAGCTTTATTTTTTTGATAAAATTTGATCAAGTTTACTTAAAGTAATTCGTAAAATGCTGCAGGTTATATACCAAAATTGCTTTTTATAAAAACGTTATTTTTTTAATTTATTTCATATAGGTAAGGCAGTTCGATATTTTCTATTCAGGATATCGCAGAAACTTCTTGATAAATTGGTGTGCGTCGGAAACTGTATAATGCAGAAGTAGACATAACAAACCTGCAAGAAGTTTCTTTGCAATAATCTGTATTGTTTGGTGTGCTTGTATACGAGTAACTGCAATATAAAATGCTCCCCAAGGACTTGACTAAGTTCGTTAGTAACCTCTAATAGAAACTTGGCATAAGATTTACTCTGATGGTTTGGGTAGTCTATTGATTTCTGATTTATGAAATAAAGGATGAAGAAGTAATAATAAAGCGATAATATGTTTGATAGTAATAAACTTTTTATACAATGCTTTGCGAATATTTTATTTCTGAAGTATGGAGGATGATTAATTTTCATATGAATTAAAACGAAGGTGCTTTTACGTTAAATTTGTATCGCAGATTATCATAAAAGTCGGGGTTGTACTAAACAGGGGTTTGTAATCTGCGGTTTCCCCACAAGCTTGTCCCAAACAATCAAAGATAATTTGAGGTTCCCAAGTTTAGACATTACAATTCCTCTGATAATTCCACGTTTCGAAAGTCCGAAGAAACTTTTTAGTTTCTATTTAGACTTGTTATATCCACACTTCTCCAAGTTCGCTTAAATCTTATTAAACGTAAACGTGACATCTTTTTTTTCCAATTACCTTCGATAATATGTTGGCGTGAATCGATATATAACAGAGAAAATGGGCGACATCAAAATTGAAAAGGTAAACCGTTAAAAGTCGGAAATTGAATTTGCACATTAAATATTTACGAACGTGGTAACAAGGTATGATGTTTAATATTTGATAAGACAGTTGCTTTGTTTTGAAAAATATGTATTAATAATAAACCGCTACTTGTTTGAATAATATAATAAAGAAATTATTTTGATGGTTTTGATCTTTATCTAGAACTTTTCGTTGTAGGTACCTATCTGAATTATATTTGAATCCTTGTTATTTTGTTCCATTCTATTTGAACAATATTACTTCTCAATGGATGCTTTTAATAGAACCGACATCAATTCCTATATATTTTAATCGGAGAGGTTTGAAGAAAAAACTGAGAAAGGCACAGTTAGTAAGAAAATGGCTTCCTTCAAAACATTAATGACTTTAAATTGTCATATTCGCCAAATTATTTAAGCTAGAGCCTTTTGATATAACCCTGTATAACATTTTTATGTAAATTTCTTTAATACGTGTTTTGGGTAAATATTCAACTACAAACTTATAGTTAATTCAAATTTATATGAATTAAAATGGTAGATATAAATTTAAAACAAGTTATGTAACCAGTTTAATGTAGTTTGCAAATCTGTTTTTCACTAATAAATTATAATTTATATTATTAATTTTACGATTTTGCTAGTTTAATCTCCTCTATTAAAATAAGAAGTTGATGTTCTTTTCGTCTAAGAATTATAAATCAATTTATACCAATTATCTCTTCAGACTAATTTCAAAAAAGATCAGTTTAATACTTTTGTTGCTATTTGGGTTGCATACCTACTTCTTGGTATTTAAAGCAAATGGTGTTTAAACTAAAACGAGTCTTGTAGATAATTGATTTAATTTAAATAACATTCTTATTATTATTTATACAAGGTGATCAAGATAAAAGAAGCCCGCAGTCTTACTGTACGTGATATTTAAATCGAGCGCTCGAGAGGGGTCAGATGATGTCCAGCGGCTATTTCTTGATAACGATCATATTGTGTTTGTCAGTGTTGCGTTGTGGTAGTTGTGAATAGGGTTCTCCATAATGCTTTTTTCAATCGAACAATAAGTGTTTATTCTTGAAACTTATTTTGAATGTAAATCGTTTGTAATATTAAATGAATGGTTCACGATAAAATATCCACAAACGCATGGTCCTTCTAATAGTGTTGTGCAGAAAATGATTACTAAATTTAGAGCTACAGGTTCAGTTGCTAACGCCAAACGTAACCGTGTAAAGATGGTTTGTTTACCAGAAAATATTCAACGTGTTCAAGAGACTATGCTAAGAAGCCCACGGAAATCAACTAGACGTCTATCCTCCCAACTAAACATCAAGCGAAAATAATGCCAGAATATGTTGAAGCAGTTGCATATGCGAGCGTACAAAGTAAAGGTGATGCAAACATTAAAACCTACGGACAATGCAAAACAACAATATTATTGCGAATGGCTACTCACTCATGTCGCTGATGGTTACCTGGATCCAAATCTTTACTTTATCACAGATGAAGCGTGGTTCCACCTTAGCGGGTACGTGAACTCTCAAAACACTCGTTATTGGTCAACGCACAATACCAGGGAACGCTTTGAGGTGCCTCTGGAGGATGTAAAAATAGGCGTTTCGTGCGCGGTTTCTAATAACACCGTAAACTCTGAAGTGCATGTAACGGAATTGTTGCAACCATCCGTAGCGTAGCTGACGGAGGAAGAACGAGAGTTTTTACAGCACAGTGGTGCCACGGCGCATATTACACGGTTTTCAATGTCATACGTCCATGAAATTTTCGAAAAAGACCGTATAGTTTCCGCAGGTTTATGGCCTCCCAGATCTCTGGCACTCTTTGATTAGTAAACATTGTCAATTTTGTCGTTGATAAGTTTTAGTACGAGTTAATATTTTTACCACAAATATTTAGATAGAGAATTAGGAACTTACCCCAAGCCGCGAGAAGCCGTGGTTCTCGTATTGAAAACTTAATTTAAATTAACAACAACATTTGCACGTCCTAATTAGAATATTTTACCGGATTATAACCTAGTTTTAAACTTCAACCCCAATCCAAGTTTAATTAGTTACCACTTTCCGTGATAATATATCGCGATATCGGGAACATATAAGACAAAAATAGGAACTAGCTTTGTTACACCAAGAAATAATTTGGTGGATAGTATAAATGATACAATTGTAAATAAAATTCCTTCGAATAGCGAAGAATTGTTATTGTTGTAGATTTAGAAGATATCTTTTACCATCCTTCTAAAGTTTTAAATTCATTGGTACCTGTCGCTATACTGCCACAAAAATTAATAATTACAGTTACCTCAATCAATTAAACCTTTGTAACTGAATAGGGCTACCAGTGACCGAATTATTTCAAAATTTCATAGACGCTGTCATTTTAATGGTTCCAGCAACTGGTGAAACACAATTTTATATCTACAATTCCAGTTCAAGTTTAAGTGCGTCCAGTTTCCAGTACGAACTATTTCACGATGACTATAAATAAAGCACAACGGCAGTCTTTCAGTGTTGGCCTTGATTTAAGGCATGATTGTTTTACACATGGGTAACTTTATGTAGCCCTGTCTAGAATAAGAAATCCATCAAATTAGTATAGATTAACAAGAGAAAATAAACCTGTTGACATCGTATATTTAGAAAATATTTCAATATTTAGACATTTTTAAATTTATAGTTAATCGCTGTTAGATCTGTTTTGCTAAATACTCGTAATACCTATTGACGAAGATTTTTAGCCATTAATTCTATTTGTGACAATTTCGCCGTTATAATGTGACATTTGCCTTACCACTCAAGTACCACCTTTTTTACAAATATTTATGAATAGGTTAACAAGTAAATTCAAGTAATTTTAATTACATATGCTACAAAGAGTACGGTTTGACGCCGGATATTACAACGAAGGAATGGAACCACACGAGAAGTTACATACGGTAGCTAGTCAAATTTACCTCAATTATCAGGTATTTGATAACTTCCTTTCACGAAGTTGATTATGAAATGTGATTATCTTAGTATTGTTGCTTGAACAACTTTATGTATAAAATTGTTTATAATATTAATTTCACGTTACTTTAATCTAGGAAACTACTAGTCAGCAGCTTAATTATGGGCTGATCTTTTTATTTTGGCCCTAATCTGCGAGATTTTGATTGAATTTAAATTTGCACTTCATTTTAATTACGCATGCATAACATTTCATTTAATTTTAATTTTTTCTAAGATAGGAATGCATTGCCGATAGAGATATTTTGAAATAGTTTTAGAAATTAAAGTACACGCCGTATATTTATTAATTTTCAAAAAATTATGCAACAATTTAGAACTTCTTTGTTTTTCCAAAATTGAATCTTTGAAAACTTGCTAGTTATTGCCGAGTGCCGCTGGTATCCTCTAAGCAATTAATAAATAGATGTTAACGTTTAGTGGAATTTCGCATGTGGTCATATGTACCAAATATTGTATTTCATTTCTAGAGGCATCTTTTTATATAAATTAACATTATGATGTACTTTTCCTTTATTTTTAAAATAAATTCAGTTTAAAAGTCGTTGCAGTTGGATGTAATGAAGTACCGTTTATTAATAATAAGAGCTGTGTAAATTAATAGAATTGACCAAACACGCCTATACGAAGTTAGCCCCCAACTTTTCGAATTAGCTAATTTTAAGAGTTGTATAGGATTGTGCTAAATTGTGCTTGAATAATATGACCATAATAAGAAAAATGCATCAAAAAATCGAAAAAACCATATTTTATACCAGCCCCCACTTTGTATATTTCGCAATTTTCTCAATTGCGCTAAGTTGTGCTAGGTTGTACTAAGATTGTGCTAAAGTAGTATTTCGAAAAAATAATTACAGAAAAAGTTAGGCCCAAAAAACATCTTCGATGATATAGGACTGAAGTAACGTTTAAATTAACATCACGTACCCTAGTGTCATATAATTACATATATCTGAGTTGTACTAGCCTATCGCAACGATATTTTATATCCCAATTTCGATGTTCTATCGAGCCAAAGACCACCAAGTTGCATATCGGAGTTGTGCTAGCGTAATACAACTGCGATATGTAATTGGTGGTCATCTAATCGCCAGAGCATAGAAATTCGGACATAGGATACTGTTGCGAACGACCGCGCTCAAGACTACAGTGCCCTTTATATAAATGTGCTGGAAAAATTGACGGTTGTGCTAAGTTGTGCCACACGACCACAACTCATATGAGTTGGTGGTCATCGCATGGTCAGAACATCGAAATTTGGGCATAGAATGCCGTTTAGAACGGCCACGCTCAAGAATAAAGTGCCCTTTATATCGAAATTGGCGATTTCGCTGAGTTGGGCTAGGCTAGTACAACTCAGATATATGTAATTATATGGCACTCGGATAGGTGATGTTAATTTAAACGTTACTTCAATCCTATATCATCGAAGACGTTTTTTGAGCCTAACCTTTTCTGTAATCATTTTTTCGAAATACTACTTCAGCACAATCTTAGCACAACCTAGCATAACTTAGCGCAATTGAGAAAATTGCGAAATATGCAAAGTGGGAGGCTGGTATAAAATATGGTTTTTTTCGATTTTTTGACGCATTTTTAGTATTACGGTCATAATATTCGAGCACAATTTTGCACAAATCTAGCAGAATTTCAGCACAACTCTTGAAATTAGCTAATTAGAAAAGTGGGGGGCTAACTTTATATAGGCACCAAACACTTATTTGTTATTAAAAGATTTAGTTTTTCAAACTAACTTTTTATTGTACTGTTTATATATTAGTAGAAGTGTTGTTTTTCAAAATAATTAAATATGATTTAGATCTATCAAAACTGCGTAATAACAATTTTAAGCTAGACTATTTCTTACATTTTTAATAGGCACGGTAATGAAATTAGATTTGCTAGAAGTGTGGTTTTTCAAAATAATTAAATATGATTTAGATCTATCAGAACTGCGTAATAACAATTTTAAACTACACTATTTCTTATATATTTAATAGGCACGGCAATGAAATTAGATTTGCTATTGTGAGGGTATTTTAATAAAGATTTTTTTAATGCGTCATCTTTTAATGTAGCAATTAACAGATTTAGGTCAAATTGTAAAATGTCAAGTATTTACATAGGAAATTGTCAGCGTGACTTAAATCGTATCTTTGTCTACGCTTATAATCGCATTTGCTTTAGATTTACTGTCAGAATTTTTTTTAACAGTATGCCAGTGGTTCACAAGATATGAGCATTTTTTTATATTTAAGCGATAATTTATTATTCAACTATATTACTAGAATTATATTACATAAATGTTACCTTTTTCGGGAAATAAGTTTGATTTAAAACTAATCGTAATAAATAAAATGAACTAGTAAATTAAATATTGGTATAATACATCAGAATTGATTTAGAATATACAAATAAACATAAAATTAAAGTTATTTAAGCATACGAGGACTCTTCACTCGAATTTATACAATTTTCGCAAATCGAGATCACTTTTCTTCATACAACTGTCAATAATTTTATTTCATTTTCAATAATGTGCAAACTTTTAATAAAATACATTTTTTCTGCGAAATTTAATGACGTTCAATTTTCAATGTCGTTAACGGTAAGCGACTGTATTATACAAAGATTTCGGTTGGTTGTGGTTCAAACAATAACGAGCTTCACAATTGTGAGGATTGTGTGGGAAACAAACTTTAGTCCTTTTGAATACGTCCCTGTATCTATTTATTAACGGCCATTTGTAGACGTTTGGCTGCATTGACTGTTTTAGTGGAAGATGAGTGGCTTGGGTTCTGGACGCTTGCGGCGTTTTTTAATGGTTATTTGTGGCACGTAAGTTTTACTTTTGGACCACGTTGTATATTTATAATACTAATTTCGCAGATTTATTATTGTAACGAATTGTATACTTTATATTTACAAAAACTTTATTTATTTGAACTTTTTATTTTAATTAGGCAATTTCTTTTACGTCGTAATATAACATTTTCAATTCACTTTAAATCGTAAGTACTTTGTTTATTTATTCAATTAATCAACAGTGCATTTTAAATAGTTTAATTATATGCTGCGTCTTCATTTATGTATATTTACTATTTACAAGTCCTTAATCTACCAGATCTTAAAATCATGTAATTAGATAACTCTCTATCTAGCATTTCTGTACTCTAAAGTTTAAATGATTTAAATGTAAATAGTTGCTGTAATAATTTTAACGTGAAATGTGCAAATTGCTTCCCTGTCTTTAGCTGAAATATTGGAAGTGTTTTGATAAGGGTTGCGTGAATTTACGTTACGGCATGATAAAAGCAATGTTAAAGAATACTTCTATATGTGACTTTGTTGCAGCTATCGGTCAATCCAACTTTTATTCAGTCCAAAGATCTGTTAATATTAGGGACAGTTTTCGCTAGCAAAGTAGTTCCAAAAAGATCCTAGATATTTCATTGGGAATTATGCATGACGGTTATGCGACTAAGGCCACGTAACTGACTAGGGCGGTAATACAGGAGTATCTAATCTTGCAGCTTTAATTTTGCTTTTATATAGCCGTCCCTAATCAAAATTTGCTTGAAATTCTCTAGTCTAGTCTATGTTCTAGGAAGCATCACAATGTATGATATTTTAATTTTATGCAGTGACAATTTTTAACTACTAATATTATTTACAACAGTTCCCTACAACTTTAAATATAATTTTAAATGATACATTCCATTTGTATCACTAGGGGTCTCTGCATGCATAAGTGTTGCATTTAATGTTGTTCCTGGCATAACAGGTGTTATGAAACATTGCACTTTTCATCTGTTATCTTTTTATGGGGATTTAGACTCATTTTGTGTATTAAAATCTTTATATCTATTTTCCGTTATTCTCAACTAAATTATCTAATATTTTTAGTTAAACTAATTATTGGTCAATAATTAATTTACTTAAATATTAATGTTTTTAAGTTATTAAATGCTTCCAATTGCATATTTTGTATATTTGATTTATAAAAGTGTTTAATTTAAGTTTAGTCATACTTATTCTATAAATCAGCTTACCGGATTTGTTAAAGCAGAATAAGTAAAAGACCTAATTCTAATGATTGCTACAAAACGACAAGCGGAAAATTAATTTGTTGTGAAAATTGGCGTATGAAAGGTAAGATGTTCCGATAAAATGTAGAAAACCGATTCCTTTTAGAAACATCGGCATTATAAGTAAAGAATAAACTGCCTTTCTTATCAGATGCAAAACCTACAACTTATAGAAGAAGCTTTTGATAACAATAGATGGCCGTGTTAATCATACGCTTATTTGAAAAATGTATAAGCTATAAGAAATACATAGATGGAAGCAACTCTTTTTATATTTCGCTATCGATCATAAAGCATTTGTTTCGTAGGTCTTCTCTGTGGCTGTCGAATTTCATTGGGGAGCTTTTCTACATAAGGTCATCGGTTTTAAATTGCAAGTGCGAATAAAAATATTATTTTCAATAGTTACACTAACACAAGGATGTTAAATATTTACACATTTACAATTAAATGAAGCCAACTTTACTTGTAGGTTGTTTCTAAATCAATTTTTGGAACAATGCCTAAATTGAATTAAAATCACAAAGACTTTTACAGCTTATTACAATAAGAGCAAGAACATTAAATCTACAATTGATTTTTTTAAAGAAATGCCCAGCGGTTCACTTATTAATTATTAAGATACTATGTAACATCTTTTGAAGAAAAATTAAGGTAAATTAAAATGATTGTACGTTGTTGAGCTTTATGCTATTGTTAGGTAAGCTATGATGATCCTATTGTTAGTGGCAGTTGTAATTAGTATGAGTATAAAAATAATGCTGGGAAAATTTAAGTTTGCCTCAAATCTGATATATTGACCACTTTGGAAACTGCCAAAGTAATCAGAATTCTGAAAGCTTTTATGTTTCATAATTGCTTTGTTCTCAAACGGAAACGGGAATATAGGATGCACGGTTACAAGCACTTGCGCTTAACGCTTTCCCAAACGCATGCATGTTAATTATAACTTAATATTAAACAAGGTAACTCTTACTGGGATTTGTTTTACAAAACACAGAAATTTTAAACTAGCAAATTCAAGAATTACAAGTTGCGATAAGGAATTATCTAAAAGAAAACATTCTTCTGATAAAAAGTTGTTTTCAAATTCGTATACATCGAAGAGCACTTATCGAATTTTTATCTAGATTAGAATTCAAATCGGCTAACTTATGTCGAATTTTACGAAAGATTAAACACATCCAACAACTAGTAATAAAAATAATGCAATATTAAATTAAATGGAATTGATAAATAATACAAACATACGGAAACCTAATTTTATCTATTAAAAACAAAAATAAGATCGATCGGAAATTAAATTAGTCACTAATGATCTAAATATTCGTTAGAATTAAATAGTACAAAATATTATGCAAAACTTTTGCGTGCGGTAATGATACAAAAAAAACAGTATTAAAACTATAAGTACCCCTGGAACCAGAAGGTATCATATCAATACTTTTAAAAATATACAATTTTTTGGACGGTATTGGTATATATATATATATATATATATATATATATATATATATATATATATATATATATATATAT
>JAHWXV010377264.1:0-14003 GCA_024586415.1 Phrixothrix hirtus | reverse complement strand
CTTATATATATATATATATATATATATATATATATATATATATATATATATATATATCATAATTGATGTTGCTTGCCGTAAAATTATGTATAATATTATTCAAATACGTGGGTATCGGCAGAAAATAATATAAATTCTATTTTTAAAACGTATCAATACTTCGTGAATAGTTACACTTCGTCAAAAAAAATAATATATTATGCAACAAGTGGAAGAAGTTGCATTTCAACTGCTAGATAGCTTTTCTTCACGAGCGAGATGGCGTAATCATACAGCAAGTGAAAAAGTGTTCCATCAGTCGAAATGCCTTCTTCCACGCGTTGCATATAAGTACTATTTTTTCTAAGAAGTTTTAAAATAAATTGAAAATAGTACAATAACACCATGTACGAATTACGCATTGACAGTTCAATTATCTTTTAAGTTAACGTTGATTTTTATATAGAAATACATTATGGCGTGCTATTTTGTATTTTGTGTATTTATAACAAATGATAGTCAATAATTTCAATCACACCCGCTATTGAAATGGAATTGCAACCACTGTAATGGTTGTGAAAATAACATACTTCAGTACTAACAAGTAGAAAAAATAAATTAAGCTATTAACTTACAAATGTCATGCTATTTATACAGTATCTATGATAACCTATAAATAATATATCGTTTAAAACAAACCTAAAACACTAAGGAAACTAAACCGCTTACAAGCATTATTTAATAACAAACATAAGGGCTATTGTAAGCTAAGTAAGAGAAGGTGTGCATTGGCAATTCATTCTAACGACTTAGATCATAAAATTGATCTGCTACTACTAAAACTTTAGATTATTCAGATAATTATAAAAGAATTTGGTTTTAGAAACGTTTTACATTAAAAAAATTAACAAAATTATGAATTTTAAATCACACACTAGTTTATTAAGCAGCAGTTTATCGTTTAATATTGGCAATTAGAATTTTTCTTAAGAAATTTTTTAGTTCATATCTTTGTTATTAGACAGTAATTGTAAGCATTTTCGTTTCCTCTTGTTTTATGTTTACTTTAAACCTTATATTATTTATAGGTTATTATAGATCCTGAATAAATAGTATGACATTTATACGTCAATAATTTAATTTATTTTTCCTGACGAAGTGTACAACTATACAAGAAATATAGATACGTTTTAATAATAGAATTTATATTATTGTCTGCCAATACCCAAGTATATACCATATATATATATATATATATATATATATATATATATATTAAATTAATTAAGGCGACTTTCGACTTTAATAAATAAAACCATTTTTTCATTTAGCCAAGCTTTCGGTGAATTATTGACATTTAAATATTTAAATAATTCCGCCAATTAGTTAAATATTTAAATGTCAATAGTTTTTCAATTTTATTTTCTATTTTTAGAAAAGGTTTTGTAACCGAAACTTGAATTCGCTGCTCTGAAGAAGGTGATATAAGTAAATTGACCGAAAGCTTGACTAAATGAAAAAACAGTTTTATTTACTAAAGTTGAAAGTCCCCTCAATTAATTTATCACAATAAACAACTATTATTTTACTGGTCAAATATATATATTTATATGCAGTGTGACCAGTCAAGTCGTCATATGGGATATTTTTTTATCAATAGCTTTATTCGAAATTTGACTGTGGAATTAATTTTTGCTTAGATCGAAATGAAAAATAACCAAAAAAATAGTAGTCGCGTGATTCGCATTATCTGTCAAATTTTAATTTTTTTCCAAAAAAATTCCAAAAGTTGGATTATTTCTCTAAACATTGAAAAAAACTATTAAGAAAATTTTTTTTAATGCAATATTTAGCCCTTACACAAAATTTCAGCTACATAAGATAATTTTCATTTTTTGCCCATTTTTTGTAAGTTGCATTCCTGTTGCAAAATAAAACTCGACGTAACCTATATAAAACTTTTTACTTTTGACAATGCTTTAGTCCAGATGAATTTTCTTTAAAGAAGCGTCATATTAAATGGTGTTTTTTTACAAAATTTAAATTGAGCTATTAAAATTTTGTCACATGTTATGCAAAGTTTATTTGGTTTTGACCCTGAATAAGGTAACTTTATAAAATATTTAATTTTTGGAATGGTGGTTTGTGTAAAAGTAATACGCATTAATATTAAGAAAATAGTTTAATTGAAAAGAGTCAAATTTTCTAATAAAAGCATCATAATATAAAAATTAAACCTTTTTAATTAATAACAAATCATTTTTGGTATTTGAATATTAAATTAAAAACAATTCAAAAACTTAAAATTTTAAATTAAATTTCTGCGTGCCTTACATTGCATTCAATACGAGCAATTGTCCTTCATGACATATGTTTAATGGAATTTCTGATACTCCGGGGCCTTATGTCTATGATACAGTTTCAGATCACCGTTTCCAAATGATCAATATTACGGAGAGGTTTTTGTTTGTAAACTTTTTGTTTTAGGTAGCTCGATAAGAAAAATCAAGTGGGGTTAAATCCGGAGACCCATTCTGCCAGTATTGCTTCATATTAAGCCCGGTTACTTTTCCCCTAAATAATTCCAATATGCGTTCTTGAACTTGTCTTGTATTATGGATGAGAGCACCGTCATGCTGGTACCACAAATTACACCTTCTTTCGATAGGCATTTGTTCAAAACACCTACGTTATCAGTGTTAAAAAGTGTAGGTATTCTGCAGAATTAAAATTACCTCTAGAAGAATAACGCCTAACAACTTGATCGTATACAACACCTCACCACACATTTGTTTTAAAGGAATACTGGTTCCTGAATTCTATTATAAAATTTGGATTTGCTTGAGCCCACTATCTACAATTTTGAGAGCTAACAACACCGTTTGAATGGAAAGTGGCCTCATTGGCCCATAAAACGTGAAAGTGAAAGGGTTTATCTTCTTATTTTTCACCCTGTTACCAAAAAGAGTATCCCAAACGTATGTCAAAATCGCGTTCCTTAAGTGTATTTATAAATTTGGATTTATAAGGTTTTATTTTATTTTTGTGCAAAATCTTCCTTACACTCTCTCTTTTAACGCCAGCTCTAATATTATAATACCCTAATACCTAGGCACACATTTAATTGAACTTCTTAACTATGTCTTATAGGAATGTGAGTTTTTTAAATGAACTTTCATCCGATCCAGTAGATTTAAATTTCGCCATAATCCTACTCACAGTAGATTGTTGCACATTTTGGCCTGGATGCCTTTTATTAGAAATGTTGGCTGCTAAACGAGATAACTTGTATTTTCACCAAATTGATACAATTTCAATTTTTTCCTGTAAAGTTAATATTTCCTTTTAATTTAGTGCACAGTAATAATTAACAGCCACTTTGACAAATAGAAAGCGATTTGACTATCATTTCTAACGCAAGTCCTTGTCGATCTTCTTTTTTTAATTGTTTTGCAACCAACTTACGTTTTTCATGCATCATCGTAAGGTACAATGCTAATTAATTTTTTGTAAACTGCACTTAAATAACAAACGACTATTTTTACTTTTTTTATAACACAGCTACGTAACACATTTTAGTAAAGGTGTTTTAAATTAAATCGCTGAAACTAGATAAACTTTTCGTAAAAATAAATGTAAATTTATTTTCGTAATGCAGACTTTACTGATGACACTGGGTACTTGTTTGTCTTAATTATAATGCCTATAACTTTTACACAAACTACCATTCCAAAAATTAGAAATTTTATAAAATTACTTTATACAGGGTCAAAACCAAATAAACTTTGCGTCACATGTGACCAAATTTTAATAACTCAATTTGGATTTTGTAGAAAAACACATTTAATATGGCGCTACTTTAAAGAAAATGAGTCTGGAATAAAGCATTGTCAAAAGTAAGAAGTTTTATTTAAGTTAGATCGAGTCTTATTTTGTAACAGTAGCGCAATTTACAAAAAATTAAAATTATTTGATGTTGCTGAAATTGTGCGTATGGACTAAAAATTGCATTCAGAAAATCTTTTACTAATATTTTTTTCGATATTTTGAGAAAACCCAACTTTTGGAATTTTTTTAGAAAAAAATTTAAATTTGACAGATAATGCGAATCACGTGACTACTATTTTTTTGGTTATTTTTCATGTCGATCGAAGCAAAAATTAATGTCAAATTTCGCTATTAATAAAAAAAAATCCCATATGATGCGGACGTCACTGGTCACACTGAATAAAGTAAATATATAAATTAAACTAGATGATTTCTTTATTTAGTTTTAAAAATGTCGGATTCGCTTCAAGAATTTCGCAGACAACGTCCTGTGCTTTGTTCTGTGCATAAATATTTCTGTTTTACAATTCTTTGCCAATAGTAGGGAAATGTAACTAGAAAACTTACAAGCTATTTGCACATCGACTTTAAATGCCATCTTGTCTTTTAAGATCTCTATAATGTTTTAAATTAATAAAAATGTAGGAACAGTATCGTTCATGTAATATGAGTTTCAAGGATCGATTCTAATTTAAATGCTTTCAACTAAATTACAAATTAAAAGCGACGGAAGAATGCAGTATGAGTTAATTTTCTTATACAAATTTTATAAACAGGCATTATCTAATAAAATAAAAAAGTTTATAGTTTAGTAATACAGTTTCTGGCTTATGTAAAAGTTCTTGGAAAAATATTGATAAGATTAGCTCTTACGTCGTAATTTCCCGATATTTGTGGAAATAAAATTATTAGTTACTTATACACCCTTTTTCTATTACCAATAAAATCTCTACTTATAGAATTTCTATATTGATTGATGTAAAGACTAACATTTATTTAAATAAATGTTAACAGTTCGTAGGTAATAATAAATATTTGACAGGATACTCATTGACACCCACGTACCCCGACATTGCTACAAACCCTTAGTTCCCCTTATAGTACGTGCTAAGAATTCTTCTTCATCTCACTTAAATCTCTGTCATCTATCTACGTACAACCTAAGAATTCTGTAACTCGTTTTTTTAGAGCAAAATAATACGTTAGAAGTTGAAATAAAATACTTTTTTTAACAACGCTTTGCCTGTTATGCATTAATACCAACGAAGAAAGAACGTTATAAATAGGTACGATGTTTTGCTTTTAGTGTCAGGTGTCTTTTGAATGGATGATATATTTTAGATGCCTATATGTAATTGAAGGTATATATGCGTACTATCTACTAGTATCGAAAGAATTGATTATAATAAATTTTAAGACTTGGAATTAATTTGAATTTCTTCAATTTAAAAATGTCTATGTCAAAGAATTTATTATATGGATTTAGGAAATTATTCATTAGTTATATATTTATAAAATACCTTTTTCCTCCATGGAGTAAATTAACACCTGAAGCACAGAAACGTAAAAAAGGAGAATAGGTTCCAACCTTTGTTATAGATGTGTTTTTGCTAGTGCCTATTTGCCCATATTAACGATATAATAAGGTAGTACCATTTATGTATGTAAATAGTTGCTATTAATATGTCTTCGTGATTTGAACATTAATTTAGAAACAATAATTGGTATGCAAAAGCAATACAGACTCAGCTAAATTTACAAACGATATCTCCAAAAGCCTATACAATCAAACGATTTTCAGTTATATCTTTGCCGCCAGCATTATTCGATTAATTAGATGAAACTGTCGAAATGGGCTTACAGATTATTCGACCTCTTTCGGCCATTTTAATTGATTTCTAGACTACTTAAGGTCTAAATAGTTAGATGGCAAATTAAGTTTAAGGAAATTGCCTTTACATAAATGCAATAAGCTGTACCCTATTCTACAATATTTGGGAAAGCTAAAATTTTAGAAGTAAGTAATTGGGTTATAAATCTTAATTCCGGAGATAAATGGGTAAAGTTAAACAACGTTTTGTAATTAGCAGTCAATCTAATATTGATAAAATCATATCAAGTGCTCAATTTTAACTTCAAGATTTGCTTTATATAATATACACGAGAGATACGGACAGTTAATAAAGTTAAGTATAAACTTAAATTTAAAGAACACTGCCAAAAGGTTGACAGCTAACAATGCCTGTAAGATATTTAAAATAGACGAATAAATAAACATGATTTACAGCTTCTCCTCTTGTTTAAACATCCCCAACATTCCGAGAATTAAAAAGAGATATAGGGCACATTAGTTTAAATAGAAGAATATAACGTGCCCAAGAATTGTATTAATTCGGGAACGTTTTCAGCCTTTCCCATTCCTGCAAAGAAATGCAAAATGTTCAATTAAATTTAGAGAGAATGTATAATGAGAATTCTGTAATCGCCAAAATTTGAATTATTTCACTATAAATATATAATGATTAAACGATCGCTACAAGTTCACTTTTTAAAATTTTAAATTTTTTTGTAAATTTTGTCAGGTCTTGAGATTCTTTTGTTGCACACATCTTGTATAGCTCCAAACACCGCTGCTCTATTGTTACCTATATACGTTAATTTCATCACTAGTAGTTATAATCGAGTAAATTTAATTTCCAATTGCATTACATTAACTCAAGTTGACTTATGGGATTATGTTTGACCTACAATTTAATTCTAGTTTCACAAGATATAATAATTAAAATAAAGTGGACTATACACGCAAAAACTTACAAATATAAATCTACATATAAGTTAATTTTATAAAGGAAATTTGGAAATATTCCTTATATTACAGTTATAAATTAAAAATAGAATTTACAAGTCTTTTAGTAAAAACACGTCATTTTTAAATAATGTAAAGACATTGATGAGTTACTAGCAATTCCAAAAACAAATTCTCGTTCGATCACATATTATTCCATGCAACGAGTTATTTTGTACAAGTTATGTGGCAATCCTTTCGAAATTTTATTGATCAACTACATTATGGCCGTGTTTGAAGCATTGCTTTACAAAGCAGAAGGGAAATTCAACGTTATCTTTCGCGCTCAACGTGGTACGGGTCAGCCGTTTAAGGTTAATATCTAAAAACTATATCTTTTAGTGGGCGATCTGACTAAGTTAAGTTAGTTAAATTAAAAGTCTTCAATAACAAGGATGTAATACCAAGAATATTTATGTGAAGTAACAATACCGTTTGTTGTTCTTTCTCACTTTCAGGTAAATACCCTTATGACGCATGCCAAGTAAATCTGAATAAAGCCCGGAGTTATTTTTGAAAATGAAGAGTTGGGCCCAAGGCAAACTTAAATTTGCATATGAAGTACTTGCGGAAATTCAACGCCGTTCAGCAGGTGAACCTTGTAGAGTTATTTACCTATTTATAGTTAGATAGGGGAATTAATCTTCACGCATCACATAAGTGATATATTAAATTCCACCTTTCGTACCTCTAAACTATTTATTGTTGGGAACACTATAATAATTTCACTTTTAGTGTAATTTAAATTCCTAAGCTAATTTATAAGTGCTATGCTTTTATTTGCTTAATCCATTTATAGAACTTGACACATTAACCCCTGTGTGACCTGGGTGCCCATCGACGTACATTTTTCGAATCGTTTTTTTCTTTAAGTCACGATGTGACTGATTTTCTATCGGATTTTTTCTCTGGTAATTTTTTTTTATTTTCCTTAACTAAGAAAATTTTAAAATTAAAAAAAAAAGAACCTATAGTCCAACCGGATAACAGCATACAAAATTAATTGAATTCATATAGTATATGATAGAATTAAAATATTCTTATACAAAAAAGACGTAAATAATTATTTATAAATAAGTTATAATATATTTTAATTGTTTATTGATTAAATAAAATGGACATAATAATAACAGCTACATTTTACAATTTTATCATTACATAAAATAGTATCAAATATTTACTTTTTATACAATAATACAAAAAATAAATTCATTGTAATAAGTAAATTTTAGTTATTCGATTTTACTGGCTCCACTCTGCACATTTATTGAATTTTGTCGTATGCTATCGCAGGCGGGCTTTCTGCATTTAACGCAGAATTTTCTGGTCTTCCTTTGTTTGCGAATTGCTTGCTTGCTGTAAATGTAGCATGATCCAAGCACAACTTTCCTACCAGTGTTGTCTCGTGGTTGATTGTCAGCAGTAAACTTGACTGTACTTGGTTTATCGGAGTAACTTTCGATCGCCAGTTTTGTTGATTGGTGTCACATGATCTGCTGATTTGAAGCTCGCTCTTCAATCACGGGCATAGATAGTACTTCCGCTAGCTGTCGCAAGAAAAATCTCCGTTGATTGGTTTACGCGGTTCCCATTTTATTGTTTTTATAATAAACAATGTAAGTAGCAAGAGAGGCTATTTCAAGGATATTGTAAAAAAAAAGTTAGCGGCCACTTGCACGTTCGCTGTTACGTAGTGCATCTCGCGCACATCTGATCCATAGTATCACCTCCTGCGTTGGTTTTATTATAAGATAAAATAATTTCTGACTTTTGATGCGCTGAATCAAACGATTTAGCATCATCGTGCATCGTGCTAAGTAGAATCACGGCTTTGTTTTCCTTCGGTACATATGAACAGATTGTAACTTTTTCGTGGAAGCCAAAACGGGTTGACAACGGTTTCATGGTTTCATTTCTTGAGGTTCGTATGGTTTTCTTTTTTTTAAGGTACCGTCGGGAATGAGGTTCCAAGAAAGAAGACTTTTAGCTAAAGGAAACGCTGTAAAACATCTGTCCGTGCTTATGTTTCGGCCAGATCTTTTGAAATCGACTGCAAGTTCTTTGACAGCTCTTTTTTCTTGGTTGACATCTCGAGTATTACCCATCTTGCCTGTGTAAATAATCCCTTTAAGCAGAAAACCATTCGCTGCATTACATATCCACCATACTTTTATACCATATTTAGCAGGCTTTGAAGGCATGTACTGAGTAAAATTCGTTCTCCCTTGGAAAGGAAATAGTTACTCATCGATAGTTAAATATACCGTTGGTATATAGATTGCAGCTAAGTTGACAATCAGCATGTTCCATGTATCAGAAATTGGTGCAGCTTTATCTTTGGCTGCTCATGCAAGGCGTGTAGCATGGTCATCAAATCGTATAAACCATACAATTGATTGGAGTCGTTGTCATCCCATCGTTACACGGTACAAAGGAAAAATGCTTTTTTCTACATATTATATACATGATCGGTATTTGAATTGTTTGCACCAGCACAAATCAAAATTTCAAAAAAAAGCATATATTTCTTGTCGCGTTACTTTCTTCCATACGCGTGGCTCTTTTTCAGGATGCTTGCTGTTATACTCTTCATATACAGCTTCTGCTTTTTTGTAAGTGCAAAGTACGATAATATCAATCATTTTCATCGACGCATTTTTTTTGAACATATCAAAAATCGATAACAATTTTGTACTTCTTTAAGGCCCAGCTCTTTGCCTAATACCATATCTTGAAGGAGTTTGATGATTTCGTCGCATCGTTTTATTCCACGCAGTTTTGTCTTTAACCACACACGTTGTACTGGTGCTGTCTGAAAGATATTACAATTTTATGTAAAAAAAGTATTTTATTTGCATCCATATATTTACTATAATCATACACATGTATGTATACATACAGTAATAAAAAATAAGTACTATCTTTCAATACATCAGAAGCCACATTATCATTCTCCCCCTCAGATTCGCACTTGCTTTTGCCATCTAATTCTTCTTCTTGATTCTCGCACACATTTGCACTATCTCCATATTCAGAAAACTTCTCGAAATAACCTTCTTATTCATTATCCGACGCTGTGAAATATTCATCATTACGAGAATTATGGGGCAAACCACCCTTCGGAAGCCAGTCGTCGTCTTCACTCTCAGCAGAAGGCGCACTATCTTATCTTCCTCACCCAATAACTGTCCCAAATACTCATATTTTTCGGCGTCGCTCAATCTAAACAGTAAATACATGTAGGTATTAAAATACTATTACACACTAATTAGTGTAATATAAATAATATGTTTTAAATTACCTTAAAAATTCAGCTCTCGATAACTACTGGATCTTTTTGCATTACTTATAAAATGTGTGAATTAAAATTATGGTCCGTCATTTTACATTGAAAAATAATAAAAAATATATACAAAATTCATGAAATGTGTTGAAAAATACACACAACACACGAAAATATTTGAACCCGTTTAGCAATGTATGCACAAACCTAGTTTAATTCGTCCTAATTCTTCGAGTGCACGATAACAACTAAATTACCTTCCAATTGTATACTATTCCGTAGTATAAAATAATATAGGGAACCCTATTTCTGCTTAGCTTTTCAGTTTAACGTACCTGGCTTTCACAAAATTGAGAAATTTGCGTTACAACTGTCTTCGTAATATATTTGACTTAGGATTATAAAGGTGATTGTATATAATATTATTATTGTATTACCTTAAAATGCAATCTTTAATGATAAATAAATCAATACGCATCTAATGCCTAAAATTGTTTCAAGTTACAGTAAAATTTTGATTACAAATTAGTACGTGGGTACCCGGGTATCTCGGTCGACCAACAACGCTAATTTATTTGGTTGGTTACACAAGGATTAAGTAATTTCGACAACGTGTCTTAAATATTTTCAAATAGCAGAATATTATTTTTTTTTGTAAATATAGTCCGTAAGATTTATGAAGTCTTGAGTTCGGGACAGCTCTCTGGGTATCTGATATTTTTAATATACGTTGAGCATCTTATGTATAAATCTGTAGCAATCATAACTAATCTATATTCCATGAGAATCTGTTCCAAATTTCATATTTGAAATCGTAATTGTGGTGTAGATTTTTACAATTGAATTAGTATTTGTATTGTTCAAATAATTTGTTGTATATTTTATGTAATTGCGCTACGGGCGTAATTGATGTACTGTTTTAATGTAGGTAAAGTTGATTGAATTCATTGAACATGTATATTTGACAATTCTCAGGTGTTCATTATTTATATCGGACAAATAACGAAATGCTGTATTTAGTCTCAATCATTTCACATTGCAAGAAGTGACAGGTTTAGATGCATATTTGATGCATCATTGTATATACCGGGTGATCTATTTTAGACCTACCTCACTTGTGTAATTATCATTCGGGTTACTCATTCTCTGAGTACTCCGCCTTCCTGAGGCTCGTTCCCCAGACTAGGTTAGTAATTATCATTAAGATACCTCTAGATGTATAGGATCAATCCCACCCTGTCGGCCTCAACCTTATATTATCACAATCAGCATTTTTTATTTTCTAATTATTCAGTGACTTAACTATATGGTAGCATAAGTATGGTATAAATCATATTCTAGTATCTTTTAAGCCCATCTATAGAATCATATAAGGGGATGGGGGGGCAATTTCTCTAAATAGCTACGAAATGTCCTTTGAGTGATGATTTAGTCGTAGGTAACCCATAATTGTGCTTCAACTATTACGTACGTTACCACAATCCAATAAATCCATTCATTTTGAAAGAAAAGGAAGGCGCTGCAGCTTAAATTTGTAGCATCCTATTGGCATTTACTTTTGAAAGGGAATTAGCTACAGTTCTATTGAAAATGGTGTAATCCCCAAGTTTACCATGCCAAAAGCAAGCATGTGTAGCTCATTCACGATTCAACACCATATACTGTTTCTTAAAATATAAAAGGCGAGTTCAGTTCGAATCCATTGAATGAGGACAAATGCCAACGGGAGCACGGAAAGTGATATGAAAAATGAACTATGCACCACAAAAATGTCCTTGCGCATAAAAGTTATGTACCTTAGGTCTTCAGATTGATAATTAAATAAGATAAGTGAATCGTCCACACCACTTATATGACCTAGAATATTACCATGTTTGATTTTATAGTATTCGACAGATTAGGACTAAAAATTGTGTTGCCTGAACTTTTATATGCAAATAAAATGCTCTCATTTAGAATTGTTGTTAAGACTATCTTCAAAACAAACCCACTGTAACAAATAGCGTATAGGCGTAAGTACTAACTATTGAAACAAGTCTAGATAGACAAAATTAAGAGTTTAAAACAACTGGTAATAAGAATGATGTTCTAATATATAATATCGTGAATAAGAAAAATTTCGCATAAACGGTCAATGTGATTGAAACAGTTATATAGCGTGTTCAGAATATAAAGTATATTATTTTAACAGCAGATGCAGCTTGGTATTACGATAAAAGGCGCTTATAAATTACTAAGTTTTCGAAATTTTTGCAATCGAAGGTGTCAGCCTATCCATGCTTTTTAATGGGTCTATTTTGTTGAATGGGAAAATGACTAGTCGACTTTACATATAATATATATATTCATTATGGGAATATCGGATATAAATATGTAGACATCAGTACATGATTCTGCATCAATACTTGAATGTGGTTCCGTTATATAAGGCACGAATGTATAGATATGATTTTAAAGTACGAATAAATAGGCACCATGATCCACAAGTATTCAGAACTTATATCGAAATTTATTTCCAAATCGCCGACAACCTTCGCGGAAAATAATTTTAAGAGTGGCGTATGGCCTGGGAGGTTCGGGAATTATTAACCCTAACTTTAAGGGATGCGAACGAGAAGACTGCAGATGGCAGTGGATGTCGAAGGTGCCAACATACAAATAGTAGAAGAACACTGGTGTATTTATTATTTTTATAGCTATGACAAAACAATTTTTACCTAAAGTAAAATTTCACTAAAAATTCCTGTTTTATAATGAATGATCAAATTAGTTAATTTAGGAACAAAGCCACAGACATTGTAAGTTTTTGTAAATATTCAAATTACGAATAGGTATTACAAATTTTTGTGTGTTATTTATTTTATGGTGTTATTTGTAAATGATATTAATCTATAAACGTTTCAGGTGACAAATCTTTCAGCGTATTTCAAATAAGGTATTTGAGCATAAAAGCAAAAAAGAATAAAAACTTTTAATCCAGTAATTGAACAGTTACGTATTTCATAATTGCTTCGTAAGTTTAATAAAATTTACAAATAACACTATAAACAAATAACCGTTAAACATTTGAAATACCTATTAGCATCTTAAATATTAATAAAACATTACAATATCTACGGCTTTCCTACTACATTAGTTAAATTTACTTATTATTATTATTAAACCAAAATCATTAGTAAAAACAACAATGTAATAATTAATTATTCGATAAATTTATAACACAATAGACAAATTGAATTACATAATTAAAAATAAACTATTTTAAAGTTATTACTACGAAAGCACTGATTCATTCATTCATTTATAGTGAAACAAACTGATTGAAGTTCAATCATATGACAAATAGATAAGTGTAGTTCATGTGGTGTAAATAAAATACAACACATGATTGAATGGAGCTCATTTCAGATCCGGATTAGTGACGAAAGTGGGTGAAAATTTTCAAACCTTTTTTGGAGTTAAATAAGAATTTAACAGATCTGCGCCCTATAGGTCCGCCTATACGTATGTTAAATAATGTATTTCATATCTTAGACACCCTGTATCTTGGAAATTATTAATTCTAGTATTTTCACCTTCTCTTACGTATATGAAATATAATATAGAGGAAGTCATGTTTTCTGTCAAAATTTTCGATGTCCAGTTTTTAGCGGAAATACGCGTTTTGAGGTGTCTTGAGTCCGAAAAACATGTTTTTAGAAATTGTTCTGTGTTTGTGTACGTGTGGTGTGTGTGTACGTATTTGGTCAAGATATCTCGGAAACTAAATGCCGTAGAAAAGTGAAATTTTATATCCTAGTTTATTGCTGCCTTAGCATTTCCGTGTAAGAATTTCGTTAAAATCGAATAACCGGAAATTCCACTTTATTCTGGTGATTTTTAGGGTTTTTGCAATTTTTTCGGAAACGGTTATAACGATTTTTTTAAACTCGCCACGTTTCTTGCGCCTGTAATGCTATATTACATCAACTAATTGGTTTCTCTGAGAAAATTCGTTGAAGTGAGTTATTGAGAAAAATCTCTAGAGTTAAGCAAGGTTTTGTCTGGTCAGTAACTTGGATGGGTGAC
>JAHWXV010377263.1:0-10420 GCA_024586415.1 Phrixothrix hirtus | reverse complement strand
ATATATGTATATATGTATATATATCAACGAATAAAACGCATATGAATTTTTTAGAAAATCCATTTTATGCAGATTCATTAAAGCGTTACCTTAACAGCATTTCAGAACCTTATAAGAGCGTTAAACGTTTTATAGAAGATTCCGATAACGAAGGTTACCTAACAGATTTTCTAGAATATTATAGACTGTTGTATTGAACGGAGGGTAATCTCGGTGAAAATACTGGAACAAAAACTTTAAAAGAAATTGAACTTGCCTTAAATGGAATCAATAATTCAAGATATTCTAAAAAGACACAAAATTTATCAAAAGCATTGACGCATCTCTTTGGAGATGCATTACTTATTGTTAGAATAGCCGGTGGTGATTTTTGTCCAAATTTAGCATTACAATTAAATGCTTCAATCGGAGACGGTTTACTTAATGGGGGAGTTTATCGTAAAACATATGTGAAAGCTGCAGGTTACAATTATGTGTATTTAGCCCCTCGCCTAATTGAAAAGGTGATGAATGATTTATTTAAGAAAATATTTGTGACTAAAAAAAATCACGAGGGGGAATTGGTATGAACTTGCAAGTTGCTTTTTAACTAAATTTTTGTTTGTACACTCATTTATTAATGGAAATTGACGTACTGCTGGATTTTTAGTTCCTTTACTTATTGTAAACTATTCATTTATACCCGTACCCATATTTGGAGCATTCCATAATTCAAGTAACTCTAATTAAATATATTTGAAGTGTATAATAGAATCTGATAGATATAATAATCAGTTCCCGCTAAACTCTTTACTAATCTAGAGCATATATAGTACCCTGTTTAGATTCGTTCAGTTGTTAGATATAAGTAGCAGTGCTTTTACAGTTATAAACAACAGTTGTGAATAGACCAGTTGAAAAGAAAATAGCATGAACGCTAAATACCGAGCATTAAAACGTAAACTTAAAAACTCATGGAATTACATTACGCGTAATTATCGTATTTTGCAGCAAGGAAAGACGGCTGCAGAAAAATTAATTGAATACACATATAAACCAACAATAAAACCTCTTACAAAGATCGCTAATTTACAGCAAAGAAAATTAACTGAAAGCACATATAAGCCCGTAATAAAACCTCTTAAAGTTATCACTAAAGATACTGAAACAAAAACAGTGACTTCAGGAGATGAAATAGACCAACAAAGTCAAACAAGCTTAGATTATCCGCCATCAATACATTCTGAAGGTAAACGTGAGGAAGCTGAACATTGAGAGGTTGATCCTATTTCCATGATTACGATTCATTACCTAGGCGCTAACTTGAACTTATGATTAGCGATGCTGAAAATAAAATAGATGCAACATATGCCTTTACCTAATAAAAGAATGCTTGGTAAAGATGATTTAAACATTATCGGTAAAGATGTAAGCATAAAGGGAAATACATACGAAGAAACTTCAAGTCTATACGAACTATTAATTATGAGACATCCTGATTCAGCCTTGATTACTAAACCAGACAAAAGCAATTATAGATATATCATACTTGGTACATCAGTTTATTGACGTCACTTTGAGCCAACAGGAGCAATAAAGGCTAATAAAGGTAATAGCTTATATGCATATTATTAAACCGATAATTGAATATCTCATCGACAACAACAAGTAACATGATTAACCTAAAAAGAAACCTAGTACTGCTAAATTAGGAGGAGGGCTATTTAAAGAAGTACATAATAATTGAACAATCGATTATAGATATTGGAATAACGTTTACGAATTGCTCGATGAATTACGACTTCTGTGGGCTAAAAAAGTGGCAGAACATACTGGACACGATAATCAGATAATATAAATTTTAGAAGAGCTAGCAGAAGCCCATTACATATGTATATATATATATATCTAAAAATAATAACTTCTTATATGTTCTTTTATAAGCAAGCTATCACAGGTATATCGTTATTTATACAATGACTATTAATAAGTTCGGTCATTACCATCAATAACGTCCCGAAGTAAGAAATATCAAAAGAGAACTAGGGGTGGGTTTCAAAGTAACTGATGATGGTAATTTTACTTTGGAGAATAATAAATTGACTGACATTGTTGACCCAACCCTTTTAACGGACGTCATTAGTGAGAAATATGTAGATCAAATTGTAGACAAAATAGCAAGGAATATACAAATAAACACACAAGCTACTTATGATCACATCAATAGCAACAGCTAGGATAACAAATATACAATACAACAAGAAACATTGAAGGCACACAATTACGTTGATAGTAAAATTTATATATATACGTTTATGTTGATAAGGTTAAGAAGATGTTTGGAAAAAGCTCAGCTGCGTCCAATGAAACCACAACTTGATAGAATGTTTAAAAGACATATAGTAAGAGAATTATACAAACCTGCTAGAAGAAATTTTCCAAGAAGACGTACAATAGTCAAAGCCTTTGATAACTTGTGGTAGGCTGATTTATGTGAATTCTTGACATATGCTAAAAATAATATGGGTTACAAGTACATTTTGATTGTAATAGATTGCTTCCCGGGGTATTTATGGACACGACCTTTCAAACCAAAATCTGATGAAGATATTGATAAAGTAATGGTTTCTATTTTAAATGGTGGTGATAAACGCAAACCTGGCTATTTACAAACAGTTAACGGGAAAGAATTTTATAATCGGAACTTCGCAAATTCAATGAAGACCTACAACATAAATCATTATTTTATGTATAACGTAAAGAAAGCAATAACGGCAAAGCGTGTAGTTAGGACCATTAAACAAGATTTGCACAAAGTATTCAATCTTCATGGACATTATCGATGAATTGCCATATTGACCGAATAACACGTAATTATAATAATCGTAAACATCGAACAATTGGTATGAAACCTGCAGATGTAGCTTCTAAAACTAACCCGGACAGCGTCGCCAGTAGTTTGAAGGTATTTGGAAAGAATCTTAGCAAAGTAGGAGATGTGGTTATAATTAGAAATATAAGAGTATATTTGGTAAGGGTTATACACCAAATTAGTCTAGTAAACTATTTAAACTAAAGTACAAATAACAAATCCCGTAACTTATTTGTTGAACGATATGCAAAACCAACCTATTCTTCGAGTCTTCTATGAGCAGAAATTGCAGAAAGCTGCACATGAAGATATCTATCTAGTGAAAAGGTCTTGAAACGTAAAGAAAAGCCAGTATATGTAAAATGTTTAGGTTTTCTTAAATCTATCTGGGAAGCTGCATCGTCTTTACTTACTTAGTTTTTAAGCTCTGATATGTATTATAGTTGGTAAAATAAAAACGATTTAGTTAAAAAGTATTTCATTTCAATTATACATCATCATCATCATCAGCGTAATCTAAATAATATTTAGAATTATTACAACATACGTTGATACATCAAAATGAGATGATAATTCTAATAAAAAATTTTTAAATGTAGTTCAACCAGGGTTGTAATTAATTCTTATTCAAAAATTTTCCCGTCAAGGTGCTCTTCACACAATGAGTTTCACTTATCATATTTACTTGCTAAAGCCAAACATTCTTCTTCAGTTGGTGAATCCGCTTTCAAAATTCCATAAACAGATTCATGTTCTACCTCAAATTCTAAACAACCAAACAGTTCAGAAAGTCGTTTAACGGTTGAATTGTTATCGACAGCTTTGGGCTAATCTGCAGCGCTGTATGCCATCCACATTGTTACGGTTATACTAACATAATAATTTACAAAGTGCTAGTCAGTGAAAGGAGTATTTTAGAACTGAACGAAGTTCCGAACCTTTCCGAATACTTCTTTAACTTGCCGGATGGGGAATAATTTAATCATTTTATACATAATTTATAAAGACCCCATGCTAAAGTATCAATACAATTATCTAAAATACATCGTTTATCATCAAATGGCGATAACACAATTTTATTTTGTTTTACTGCATGTAAATTGATTGATAGATTTAACAAATTTTTGGGACCTGAAGATTTTGATGTCATCCATTAAATAACTAAAATAGTCATCAAACGTAGTTGTATTATAAATTATTGAACCAACGATACCTTTAGACTTCTTAGTTTCTTTACTATTACCGTCCACGCGTATACTGCACATTTTCGATTTTAGCCCGACGTATTCAGTCATTGTTTTACCGTGATTCTGGTCTTTCATTTTTCCTAAAAACCTTCTTGTTCACCCTCTCGATACCGTATCTATTATTTAATGGATATTCGGTTGTATTAAATTTATTTAAATTCTGTTTTATAAAGTAAGAAATGTCATCACAAAAGGTCTCATAAATAAAGAAATCTGTATCTATATAGACATTTAATTTTTTGGATTAAATTTTTCAACATAAAATTATAATTAAAATTGTATATGAGTTCTCCGGAAATATCCAATATGCATATACCAATGTATATTCGGTTTTTCAACGTTAATTTGGTTTTTATTAGGCTCAATTATTAAAAGCTTATTACTCAAAATCGTTCTACTACCAAAATTTCGCAAACTTATGTAATGATAGGCTCGATATCGACCAACCCATTTAGAAAATAATTTAATAATGCTGTACCTCCGAACGTTTTCAATAGTTTTACCAAATACTGCGTTATTCATCAATTTATACAGGTTCTTTAGACAATCGTTTGTAGCTGCTGTTAGCAATTTAGTGTTCAGATCTGCATAACTTTTTAGCCAATAGGACTGCCTAAATTGTATCGCCCTATGAACAGCTGTAAGTTTAAGACCTGGAGCCAAACATTGTTTAAGATAATTGTAATGAATTATGTAACGTTTCTTATCACGCTTTTGTTATCATTAATTTCGGTATTTTAGAATTCGGTGGTTTTCTGTTCTCAGAACAAAATGGAAGGCAGTTATGTAGGTCATTCCGATTTCAATTATTGTATGTTAATTCAATTGAATACAAAAATTATCCCATTTTAATTTAAATATGATATAAAATACATGTAATAATTTATGTTAATTCAATATCAACGACCGGTCAAGACCAAGTTTGTTTCAAAATGCTTTTTGCTGATATAATTCCTGTCTAAAACGCGATGTTGAAATTTTAAATAAAGTACACGTAATAATGTATGTTAATTCAATGTCAACGTCCGGTCAGGGTCAAATTGATTTCAATATTGTTTTAACTGCTTCAATTCTCGTGTCTAAAAGAAGATGTTAAAATTTTAAATTAAATACATGTAATAATTTATGTTAATTCAATATCAACGTCCGGCCAGGATCAAGTTTATTTCAAGATGCTTTTAACTTTTAATTCCACCATATCTAAAATGCGATGGAAGTGTTAGCAGAGAGGTGGTAATGCACGCTTCATTTTGAAAGCATTTTAAATTTACCAGCCAATTTACACTTGGGATGCCCGGCGGTGATTTTTAATGTTGATGACGTTATTAAATATTACCCAGGATATGATGTATCTTTAACATTATATCCTGGTTGCATGTTTTATTTCTTCAAAAGAGTTGACTTGACAAGAGTACAATTAGAAATAATTGCAATCCGGGCTGGTGCACCTTTTGAAGAGATAAGAAATATCTTGAGTATGCAGGAACTAAAATTCAATGTAGCATACGATGCTACATTAAATGACAACATTAGGAATAAAAGTAGTCACTCTGCTGTAGAGAATGAATAGAGTATGCAAGTTTTGTGGAGTAAAACCTAGGTGCACTAGTTGTTCCTGCAACAGGAAACATTAAAGCCGCTAGTCTTTTCTCGGCAAAAAACAGTCCTTTCTAGGACTAAAGAAACTTTACACGTTACTTATTCTTTATTTGTAAGTAAGCGCCATTTTGTTCGTTCTAATTACACGCATACGCAGTTCCAACTAGGAGGTCATTGCAGTTCGATGAACCCCTCTCTAACCCTCTCCGACATAGCAAGCTTACATAACTCCATCACACTTCAAAACAATTTAATTACAAACAAAACGTCCTCAACCTACACAATTCAAACCACCTCCAAACAAAATGGTCGCCCGATACAGCCACGCCCACTCTTACTGGTTACCCCACCCAATTTCAAAATAGACGATGACTCTACTTACTTTACAAATGGCCGACAATTCTTCACAGTTTACTTATTTAGGACCTGTTAATTGCCTCCCACCACCAAAACGGCTGACGATTTTTTTCCCATAGCATAGATTGCGTCCCCGAAACCGCTTTGCTAGACTACTATTGTATAATGGTAATCATGGTGATTACTTTGGATTACTTAAAATAAAATGTATCGTTTCTCAGTCATTATTTTCTTTTAAAAAAGAGGCGAAGGCCATTCCTGTTACTTATGCGTAAGAAAAAATATCCCAGTGATTTCTTGTAGAAATGCGAATGAGCAATACGTTCTATCCAAGATTACTTTATAGTATAAACGTTACGGGTCTAGATGAGGAACTATCGTTTCCAATGAATTAAGATTAAGCTAATAATAACTTCGTTCTATAGCTAATGCAAAAAAGAAGCATTAGATCACTTCTTAGAACCGACACATGATGAAATAATTCTTTCAACTTTTAGCGGAACTTATACATTCCGATATCCTTAACGATGTTACTAAACATAGTACTTAATTCTACTTTGTAATCGTTATTCATTAATGAAATATGGTATTCTAATTTGGGAGTCTGGTAGTACACCTAGTATCAGATGGAAAATAAATCTATAGATTTGAAAACAATATGCTATCGTATTCCAATATTTGGGTTGTAGTATGATAATGTACTTGCATTTGAAAAAAAAACAAGGATTTCAGAATGTAGATTTCGTTAACGTGCCATGCAAGAAAATGATACAATAACTACAAAATTAAATATAATTACATTCAACTTATACAGATACACTAAACACAATAAAACATGCTTACAAGTAATTATTGTAATACCTAAAATCTCTTAGAAGGCAAAAATGAATCTGTAATCGCATAGATCATGCCTGCATCCCTGATTCTTACCGAGCAACCAATCAAGAGCAATACGTTTATATTAAGGTAATCGATGTATGCTACTGTAAAACAAGATTCAAATATAGAGATATCAATAGAATAATTAGCGGAAATTAATTGTGCCTCGTGAGAGAATGCAAAACTAGTAACTTACCTGTACTTTGTTTTAGAAATTCAAATCCGATATCTACAACTATTTATTTAATTTTATCAAATTTTTGTTTGTTTGTTTTATGACTAAGACTTCGGGATGAGGAAATTTCCTCGACCCTCTTGGACTAGACATTTCGCCATGCCTACTAGAATTTTGCCCAATCTGGAGGGCTTCCATTGACAGTAGGAACTTCTAACGTCCCGAACATCACATTGACCCGGGACCTATGATTTTACTTCCTTTTCTCCGCTAAAAAATTTACCAACCTAGAGTGGGTTTTAACCCGCATCCCTTGGATGTAGAGGCAAACATGCTAACTACTACACCAATCAGGGCCGGCTTTACATATTCTAATGAACTGATTCTTCAGTAGTAGTAATTACTAAAAACGCGCGGACATTAGCAGTGATATTATCAATGAAAGATCAGGTGACATCTATTTTTTGTTAAAATTATTATTTGTTTGTGTTCTCTGGACCAGTTGCTCAATCTGGTTTTTCGGATATACTCCATAATTGTTTACGCAGCGGATACAATAGCCATAAATTGACACGAGATTTTGTTTTATTTTGTTACTTATTCCTAAGTATTAACCACATTAGTTTTAATTAAGTAATTAGAAATGTCATTATCTTACGTAATTGTAAATTTGCACATTTAATTCAGCTAAATATAATTTAGAATATCAATTTACCCCTATACTTTAATAATCTAATTCTAGATGGCCGTATATTTAAAAGCATTGTATATTAAACGAAATATTGTATCTACCCAACTTCATAGTTATTCGAAGCAGAACTTTAGAAGTTTTCTTTTGTAGCTGTCTCAAAAACTTAAAATTTGAAATAAAGTTTTGCTTAATAAATTTCCACATCTTGGTGGGTGTTTTAATAGATACGTTACCTATGAAACCCAAACAGAGCGAAACGTTCTACAATGCCTTACCCCGTTTGTAGAATTATTTCCTTTCCATACTATAACTACACGAATTTTATTTAACTGGCAATTCTTAAGTTACATGGTTTCTAATTCTTGCTGATACATATAAAGTTTATTTCAATATAAGAGCGTAGTGAACTTAAATTTCAATCGTCATAAAATGGCAAATATTTCCATAATCGCTATGTGCACCGAAACGAATTAAATAGATCAAAATTATTTCATTAATCATTTTTAAAAAGATGCGATTTGTGTATTAAAAATGATATTGTACTGTTAGACGAGACTTTGGCGATTTTTCGAACCAATCACTCAGAGGTCCACATAATTTATTAAGTTCCAAAAGCGAAATTTCCTGCAATGAAATAAAACGACTTTTAGGCCGTTTCAGTAAATCGATGGACTTCAAGCCCGCGAGCCAGCAAGACGGACATGTGTACTAATCGTTGCTGTAGCCTGGGAATTTTCTAAGTGCGACAGATGGTTAATCCTCACTAACTAAGGTATTAGACTAAGATAGTGTAAGATTACGCTAATGCGCACGTCAATCGATGCCTTATCTAAAATAGGAAAAAATTAACTTTTCGTCAAAATTTGAAATGCTCACATCCCTGAAGCTTCTTCTCGTATATCGATTGAGGCCGCAAAAGCTTTCCTTTAACTTCTTCTTTCAATTCAAATCAGATTTATGTTTGAGTTGAGTTGTTTAAATAAATTTTGTTATCAAATGGCATAGTAGTTCTGCTGTGTAGGTAATTTATCGAGTATAGGACTCTAGCGAATTAAAACACTTATGACATTTAAATATTACGGTTAAAAATTGTTTTACATTCCACCACGGTCAATTAATTTTATAGACGTCATTATGATTTAAATTATTCTAGATTATCTAGATTATGCTATATATTTGTATTATAAGTGCATCCGCGCTCTACTTACGTACCTGAATAGAAAGTATATAAAAAGTTTTAAATATTTATTGTTTTATTAGTCATAAACAATTTAATTATGAGGCATTTTCTATTTAAATTTAAATTTCTTTGTGTACAGTGTTTACATCCCCTAGTGAAATGCGAAACTGTCCAAACATTAACATTATTTATTTGTGGCTATTAATTATCTTAAATCGGAAGATTTATCTTAATTCGATAGGCATATTTGCTCATGAAATTACCTGTTATTCTATTAAATAATCAAAAATATTTCTTATTTTTATAAAATTTTGAACAGTATCACAAATACCCTGAGATTTTTGAATGCAGGCAACCCAATTTCACAAATCCTAGGGAACAAGAAACAACACGCATATTTTTTTGTAATCACGAAATAGCTTACATATAATTATATAAAGTTCTAATTACTTTTTATCGTGTTATAACTAATATCACCTATGCAAATACTTATCAGTACTGCTGTTCCTGATCATCACGTGTTTAAATTGCAATAAATCAGAAATTATAAATACAGTAAACGCTCTCTAAAGTGACCAGTCTTAGTTCCAATAAAAACTGGTCTTTGGTAGAGGTAGTTTTTTAGAGAGAGCTTCATTTATAGAACAAGTACAAATAATCGAATAAATAGAGAAAAATAATAACATAACTAATTCTTACATTATGTATTTTATTTCAATAATTACACATAAATACATACATACTTATTTAAACAATAAAAAATTACAATTTCCAAAAAAAGGTTCTAATACATTTTGGTGGTTTGATTTATTATTTTGCTTTAGAATTTCGTTTTCTACATGTCTTTGAAATTCCGAAATTAATTCTACCATTTAATAATTACCTAAATTTAAAGACAACTAATTTAGGCCTGATACGACATTTATACTTCTTTTTTAATGGCGTGGCATATAAAGCTTCCTCCTCCTCGTCTGAATAATTGTTCATCTCGTTTGTTCCATCACAGGTGCTATTAAATCCATAGTTGTTTAAAATACCCTCCTCCCAATTTTTAACATTTTCAAAGTTTTCATTTTCGTCTCCGTTGAATTTAAGTCAATCTCTAGATCAGCCATTTGTCCAAGTGCTTTAAATACTTTTTAAATATTAGAATCATTGATTATATTGACCTTAGGAAATTCTGAATTGATGCCACATTTTCTTAAACCATTTTACAATTGTGATATCCTTCACGTCTTTCCCGCATTCTTTAACGTAACCCACGACGTCAGTCAACGAGATGTTTTTAACCAATTCATCAACGTAATTCGATTCATTTATGTTTGGCAAAATAACTGTTAAAATGTAACAACTTAACCCTTGTGTGCGCACCCGGTTACCCGGGTGCCCACCACTTGTCAGCTCCGCTGTGTTTTTTTGTGCATTTAATCATCGAAGTTAG
>JAHWXV010377259.1:0-10567 GCA_024586415.1 Phrixothrix hirtus | reverse complement strand
TATATATATATATATATATATATATATATATATATACTTATTTAGATAACAGCCTAGTATAAACTGTAATAATTCCTTAAATAGTTTTAGGGGATCTTAGGCTATTTATAAAATAAAGTAGTTATTCATTTGGCCAAGCTTTCGGTGCTTTATTTTATCATCTGCGTCAGAGCACTACAATATATTAGATAATAATTAATTCGCACTATAAATTTAAAATACATACATGACTTATTAGTTTATAAATACAAAAATTAAATAAATTAATAATTTCACCGATTTTTAAACTTCTTGCACATTAAATATAAAAATATAATTAAGACATTGACTAATGTATTCAAAAATAAACAAATGTTAATCGAGCATACAATTTAACGTTTGTATATGTGTGCTCGATTTACATTTGTTTAATTTTGAATACATTAGACAGTAATATTTCAATGTCTTAATTATATTTTTATATTTAGTGTTCAAGAAGTTCAGAAATTGGTGAAATTGCTAATTTATTCTATTTTTAAATTTATAAACTAATAAGTCATGTATGTATTTCAAATTTATAGTGCTAATTAATTATTATCTAATATATTGTACTGCCCTGACGCAGGTGATAAAATAAAGCACCGAAAGCGTGGCCAAATGAATAAATAGTTTATTTTATAAATAGCCTAAAATCCCCTAAAACTATTTAAAGAATTATATTTATATATATATGAATATATGAATATATATAAATTAATAACTAAATCGAGTTGGTAAACTACCAATACCAATTTTGTATTTAAAACTATAAACAAGGATTTTACAGGTTGCTACCAATTATTAATTATTATTAGCATTTGGAAACTCCCGATTTACGCTTCCAAAACAATCTACAACATCAGCTTTCCTACAGAAATGTTTATGCTTCTATAAATAAACGTCAACCACGGACCTCCCATTTCCCGGAAATCTCAAGGTGAAATTGCATCAAACAGGCTGTTGAGATCAGACCTCTCGAGTGAAAGCACGGAATAGCGAGACGTGACGTTTTCAAATAGTGAGGCTGCGCAAGAGTTCATGAAAACAACGAATTAGTTACCCTTAACGACTATGGAATGCCTGAATCGTGGTGAATTGGGCAGGTTGGAGTTGTATGCGAAATTGAAAAATTGGGTCGAATTTTCGTTATCCCTGTTCAAGGTCGATGTTAGAGCTGTAGGACATCTGGGAAAGTACTATCACGTACATTTTATTCATGAAGTGTCGGAGGCATTGGGGTCTATCAAAAGTCACGTGATGCAACGCAAATACAAGTAAGTGACATTTGTCCGATAATTTCCTTCCACCTTATAAGTCACTCAGCTTCACTGGGGAATTCGACAATAAACCCGGGTCTCGTAACGTAGTAATAAATCTCTGGAGGAACTTCTTAGATCAAGTAGCAGTTAGACAGTTTGTTTTTATTGTGTGAAGTTTAACTAACGGACCGAAATTACATATTTAGTTTAAATAAGTACCGTAAACTAAATCGACCATTAAAAAGGGGCCAGTATTTTGTTATTATTACGTAAGGTTATCTTTAAAAATCAACTTTAGGGCCCCCCTACATTACAATTTTATTTATTAAGTAATTGATCGTTTGAATGTTCTTTTATTATCTATATTAATTTTATATTATTTTCATTATCAGCAATTTATTTAAAACAGGTGGTCTTAATATTTCATTATCATAAATAGCTTTAGTAGTAGGACACAACAGTCTTTTTTTACAGGAAAACATTAGACCTAAGTAGATAAAATATTTATAAATTGTAAGTCTAACCCAATCTGCATTAGGAGTACTTCCCCAGTGGCTTACACTATATAAATATCTAGTAAGTATCTCATGGTAAAATTATAACCTTTCGGTTGAAATAGGATTCCTTGTCGTCTTGTTTCTGGAAAGGGTCTAACCGTCAAGACATTCAGGTAAAATGGCGCCCAAAAATTACGAGTTTTTCCCGAATTTTGACTTTCACAAGCCGTTCTTGAATTTTAGTCTAATTATTTCCATCAAAAACCGTAGAACCCCTCTTTTCTCCACTGCGGTGGTCAGAGTTGTTAGTTAATTCAGAGCAATCGGAATTTTAGATAATCTTTTGGGGCCCAAAGAGCTTTCCAGCCCATTATAAGTGTCGTTTACGATAGCGTTGTAAATTTTTATTAAACAGTATGAATAGGTCGGAAATGTCGCAAACGCCTCGATTTTGAAAATTATTAGATCTAAATGTGCTAGTAACAAAATCTGAAACTTTTCATCTACTGATACTCTAAAGCCATCACACGCCTTGTTGTATCAATTGCAAATAGTGATATTATTTTCTTGTGTTTAAACTTACATATAGCACTCCATAGTGTAAGGGATAAAATGATTTAAGTCTAACGTACTTACTTTCCATAAATTTCAATCGTTCACATTTTCAGTCCATCTAGGTAAGTGTGGACAGAAAAGAATAGAGAAAAATAGTGAATGGGTGATAGTAGAGATAGTAGGATTGGTGGATAATAATAGGATGGTGTGGATACTGTACAGTGTTGGGAGTTTTGGTGAAGAGTGGGGGTAGTGAGAGGGGGTTGGTGCATGGGTGCATGTAGTGGTTGAGAAGGTGGAGGCTTGATACTGGGTTTTGCTTACTCTGCTAAGGGAATGGCATGATGGGTGGTAGTAGTAGTAGTAGTATCTAAGTAAGATAATTCCAAATACCTTATTATCTAAAATTAGTGACTCCAAATATTTGAAGTTGAAGTTGAAGTGATTTCTTCTCTAATAACAGTTTGAAGTACTGATACTGAGGTTAAGGCCTCTGCATTCATCCAACAGATTTGGGGACCTGATTTCGTTTCGTGTTCGCCAAGAATATTATCACTATCATTAGAGTCAAAAAATGTTTCTCAGAATTGTTTGTTGGTTGCTGTATGAACAATTTTCCACGTGATTTTTATTTATATTCTACGAGTTCACATAATTGACGTTCAACGGTACTTAATGCAAGTTCATCATTAAATCTTACAGGACTTGTAACTTGAAGAAAACAAGCAGAAAAATTATATTTAAATTTATAAGCACAACGGAATTATCGCTTTATCCCTACGAGTTCCACAGCTGTTATAAAAATATTTTTCTAACTTGACCCACTCCGTCTTCCACTATTACAAATCTCAAAAATTTCTAGCAAGTGAGTATTTCTCGTCCTGTAAAGAAGCGATCACAGTTATAGAAGGATATTTTGTAGGTCTTCCGGAAAATCACTTAAAGAATAAGGTAATTTTATTGAATTAACGCTATTACAATATCTAAGAATATTGCACAACTATGGCGATAAATCGAAGTTAAAGTGTGGGTTTCAATAACTCATATGTTGAAGCAAGTTTTAGTGAAAAACTATTTAAAATTGGCATAACCAACAATAGTATTTTGTATTTATTATCAAAATTTAAAATTTCAAAAATTTTCGCTTAATTAAAATTTTTTTGTGCTGCGTGATATGACTTATAGCTGATAGCTCAAAACAACAGTTAGCCAAAAATTTAAATTATCGAAATTTTAAAAACACAAAATTAAAATTTGATTAAAATTTAAAATATTGAAGAATATTTACGACCGAGAGTATAAAACGGTTTCAATTCAATAATTGTGACAGAATTATGATATTTAACAAATCTCCTAGGCAGCCTTAATTACGTATCAAATAGAGCTACTATACTATTCAATGTTGAACTAAGATTATTAATCTAAAATTGATAAATTTTCAGACTTATTGTATCTATTACTTTTGGTGAGTCCCTTAAGCGTTTATTAAACTTTTGTCATAAAAAAAGGTGTATACACCTCTGCAGAGAATTGTATTTTCCCTCGGTGCTTTATGGCCCACGAACTTCACCATTTGGCTATAAATTACACATCAAAATAATCATGCAATTCTCTTCCTTGATGTACGGAATATATGTTTGTCATAATAACTCCACGAAACTTTTGGGCCGGGAAACAATAATAACTTACAACAGAATCGCCGTGGTTTAAATGAATATAAAAAATGTATAATGAAGTTTTACTGCACATTTGTAAAATTAAATTAATTTTTATACTCTTTCATAATACAATAGCTACTAGTTCGAAAAATAGTTAACCGACATTTTAATTTCCATACAATTTAAATAAACATGCCAAGAAGACCGTATTACTAGGAACCTTAATAAACATATATTAGAATTATTTTTAGCAGAAATCTCTTTTCATTTAAATTGTTATAGAGAAATAAATCTATATTTAGGACTGACTTCCAGGTCTTTTCGGGTTCATTTTTCAGAGCATTTAAATAATTGTAAAACAGATTTAGGTTATAGTGACATTTTAAATTCTGATGTTCATTGTTTAAAAGAAAAATGTTTATGCAATTGTGTTTTCTCTAATGAAATTGTATTTATACATTACCGTAAACATGTTACTTCAATAACCGAGAATTTTTAGATTAATAAATTTAATTCTTTCAAAGAAATTATGTAAATATATAAATTAATTTCAGAAATCGGTTCTCTTTTAAACTGTTTTTTGAGAAATCAATCCTTTTCTTTTTGGGCCGTTAAATTAAATTAACATCATCATTACTTTTATTTATTAGTGTTTATATTTTTAATTTTATTAAAAAGCTTTTGTAATTAGTTTAGCATTTGTTTCTATTTTTTGTTATATTTGTTTATAAAAACCTTAAATAACTAGGTAAATCTTCTTTATGTATACTTAGTTACAAAAAAAGTGGCGCACTAATTAAATTGGCACCATTTTTTTTTCTTTATTTCAAGAAAAACAAATTTTTGCATTTAATCGACTAATTTAATTAATAAATCAAAAATGTTGCCGAAGATTTTAATAACGTATAAAAATAAAGAAAAACTAGAAATACAACAAAATAAAACCAAAACGAAAAATCATAACACAAATTAGAGCAACAATTTACCACAACTAAATCCTTTTTTTCATGTTATAAACGAGTATGGCCTCCACGAGCATTGACGAGAGCCCTAATGCTTAGAGACATACTTCGAAATAAATTTGGAATTACATTTTAGTCCATATTTTCCCATTCTTCTACACGTGCTTGCTTTAACTCCTGTAGCGTCTCTGGGACCACAGGACGGGATTTTACGTCTTCCTATTTCCTCCCAGACACGTTCAATGGGATTCATGTCCGGACTCATTGAAGGCTATTCTAAACACTCAATTCTCACTTCTTCAAGATACCAACTGACACACCTTGCCCTATGTGGTATTGCGTTATCTTGCATAAACAAGAAATTTGGTCCTATAAAAGGTGTAACCATTCGCATTTAAAGACCCTTCTTGAAGAATCAAAAGCTCCGTTTTGGCCTCTAACGAAATTCCAGCCCAAACCATCACAGAGCTCCCCCAAAACCTTTCTTGTTCAGCGGCAGTGGCTAGTGGAAATCTTTCACCTCTCATTCTCCATACTCTATGGCGTCTATCTGGTGATCCCAAACAAAATCGGGATCGGGATCGTTTTCTCCCCATTCCTGGCGAATTACACCAAACTCTGCTCTAGTTTGTTTGTGCTGTCTTGCATGTCGTCGTACCAGGCTAGATCTTCTTGAATTCAAACCACATGCCCTCAACCTCCGTCTCACTGTCTGACCACGGACAGTTGTATCACGAACAGCTTTTAGTCTTCGAGCTAGTTCTACAGGTGTTTGTGACGTCTTCTGAGATTTTGGAGTATTAAAAATCGATTGTCTCTGGCAGATGGTGCTCTAAGCCGACCTTAACCAGAACGCCTATCGTACCTTTAGGTCGCACGGTAACGATGAACTCCCCTACGAACTGTTGTTTTAGGTTTTCCAATAGCCCGAGCAGCATATCGAAAGCTTCGACAATCGTCCACTAACACTACGGTTCTTACTACCTCTTCCGCAGATGTATCTGACTTTAGTTCACTTCGAACAACCAATAAAAAGCACTTTTTGCAAAAAGCCTAAATAAAAATTGGCTCCATTATATAAGAAATTTGATTAAAACTGAAGAAGAATGCTGAAGTTGAAATAAAATCTTTTTCAGGTTAATAATTCCAATACTTATGATACAAAAAAGTGACAGAATATAAGTTACAGCCATATCAATGCGATTTACGTTAACTCTAAGCTTTATTCAAAAAGAATGGCTAAAAAATGTGATAAAATTGAAGTGCGTCACTTTTTTGTAGCTGGGTGTATTTAATATTTGTATTTGTATATTATTTGTATTCTTTTTTAATAGGTTTTTTTAGAATTGAAACTGAATTTACTGTTTAGTTCAAGTTCTATACATATTAGTAACAATAACTAAAGAAAATATTTGTTTAGAGTAAAGATTATCTTTTTAATAAAATAAGTAGCTACGTCCAATTAGCTCGATAATTTATCCCATTTTATAAATACTGTTAAAAATATATTTTTGTTTCAATGATCTAAATTTTATTTCTTAGAATTGTAACATATTTTATGTAGTTGTTTTACATATAATCTTAGTATTCTGATTGTAAATTTATAAATATATTTTTGATCTTAACTTTTTGTTTTTTTACGCACTCACTTCCAGTTTAAAGGGAAATTCTGCACTTGTAAAGCTACTAACCAGTAACCACTATAAAACTTAATCGAATTTAGAAGCGTTCTATTAAATTCCATAATTCCGATTTAAAATATTTTTCTAATTTGCAAAATTGATATACCACCAAGTATCTAGGTTTCAAAATTACCCGTGCGATTCTATGGACTAAAACAAGAAAAATTTCAAAATAAATTTAAGTTCAAAAATATCATTAAGCGGCTACGACTTCTCAAAGCGGATACTATAATCGCGTTTAAATAGTTTAGGCTAATACAAGATAAATTGTTTAGGGACACCTTGTATATCAATACATATTATTAGAACCCTGCGCTTAATTGAATACACATAGACAATAATTCAAAAACATTAAGTTAAAATCAGATATTCCTAATTCTAAGTATTCCTAGGTGAAATAATAATTAAATCTTCCCTTGTGTAATAATTGATTCAGTTAAAACACAATGTAACAAAGCGCGATATATTTTCATCATCAGCAAATCCATATACGGGCTAACCTTGAACAAGCAACGGATGTCACTTCTCCCCGCTTTCCCTTGCATCATCTAAAAGCAAGATTTGAAAAGACAGTACCGAGCTAAACACGAAAAAGAAGCGAGTTCTCCCGTTTTCTTCGCGAGTGCAAGTGCAATTAAATCAGGTTCGTGTTCGAGTTCAAATTTAAGTTAATGGGTCAAGAGCAATCCCATCTAACGTTTTAGTATAATAATGAATTAAGGATAATTCATTATTTAACGTCTTCTGGCGGATTTCACTGGGGTCAACCTCATCCTTTACCCGTGTCCTACAAGGGTAGCGTGTTCGTGACGCACATTAAGAGTATGATACTACCTAGAACCTAAGACGCGGTACCGTCCCGGGCTTGCTGCGTCTAGAAACTTCCGCATCTTGCCTTTATGTAAGTGACGCTTCAATATAAACTTATGGTCGAATAGTGATATAACAAGGCTCCCTATTTGCACTAATTAAATTCCGCTGGAACCTTAGGTTCGATCACGTAAAAAGAAAAGACCGTTGAATTATCATTATAGATAAAAGACTGAATTGCCCTAGTTTATGAATTTTAGAAACGAGGGATCCCTAAATGTAGTTTTTTTATAGTTATCAATTTCTTATTCTTGTGAAGAGATTTATTTAAATTGTAGGAACTGTATATCTGTTCTCTTCTCATTAATACGAAATATTTAAATAACGCCTTTAATCTTATGTTTTTTTGAATAGTCTACTAGCAGAATAAACAATACTTTCTTTCGGGTAATAGCTTGTAGTAGGTAGATAACGTATTTTAGATTGTACGTCCGATTTTTAACCTGATCGAAGAAGTACTCCAGTGACGTACGCGAAATAATTCGATAGTAAATATGTAGCACTTTCAAATTCGACCTATAGGTTAGGAATCCGGTTTCTTTGGTTTCTCGTTCCGAAACAGCTGACCTTTAGACAATGTTAAAACAAAGTGGCGTCCTTAATCACGACTTCTTTTCCGATTTTGACGTTCACAAATCATTCTTAAGGTTCTGCTAAAGTAATTTCATTGTTGACGTAGGATCCCCCTAGCTCTATTGTGGTTGCCCGAGCAAACTAGAGAATTCAAGAAAATTAACATCTTTGAAAACTTCTGGGGCGCAGGAAGCGTTCAATCTCGTTATAATACTTTTGTTACTTAAGCGAAATTTCTTGGGAAACTATAACCAAATTTATCTTGTTGTGCAAGACTGATACTATTTCTAACCACTGCATAAATTCGAAGCTAAATAAAATCTAGTGGTACAGCTCCCAGGCTCTTACTTCTTTTTAATTTCTATTTTTGTTCTATGTAGGTTTCGATTATGATTCTTCAATTACTTCTAAATGGAAGGGTAGTCGCATCATATCTTTTCTTTTTAAATTGTTTCGGGAAAACAAAATTAAAACTCCGTACTCTTCTGCGGTGACCGACTCTTAACTCGGGCCAATTAATTGCCATCTAAAAGAACTATTGTAAACCTCACTAAATGGTTATTTAACTTATAGAAGTACAAACTTCAAATGTCCAAAATATTATGTAAGAGGGTACCTAAAATAAAGTGTAATTCAACAATGCTTTGGCAGACTAGAATCAAATTTGCTAGACTATTTGACATCACTATTATTTTTGACTGACTCAGATCTACTAGAAACAAAATTAATTTAATGGGACAAATAGCAGTTGTAATTTCAGTTCTTTAGTCCAAATTATTTAAAACTTCATTTTGTTTATTTAGAAATATTTAAACCAATACTTGGCCACATAGTCAGATTAAGGAAACGTGAAAAATTAGCCGCCTTCCGAAAAAGTATTCCAAATGAAACAAAAACACGGACTAAAGAATATTGTTAGACACCATATTAATAAGCAAATAATTACGTGTTCTAACATTAGAAAATTAAGTAAACTATCGTTTAGTTTAAATTTCTAAAATAAGTTTGCTGTAATATAAAGTAATCAGTAGCATTAAGTTTAAACTAAGTTTCACAGACTATAAAAATTTATAAGGGTACTAGATGTAAAGTGCGGCAATAAACGAATTGCCCGTGATTTTAAACCTTGTGTAATATGACTAGATTCAAAGCACCGGGAAGTAAAACAGACTTATGCATTGAAACGTTTTACATAAAATTTCTTAGAGTAAAGAAACCGCCAAAAGGGAAGTACCTTTTGCCGACCATAAACTAAACCGGGCGCCTAAGCTGTAAAATGCAAAGGAAAACCACCTCTATTTGAATGGAAACGCAACTTTCGTTATTTCAAACATGAAACCAAATCTGAATCAGCCATTGGTTAGATATTACAGTAGTGGGATCTCCAAAAATTAATGTAAGATCGGACAACGCAATTTCAGCTCATCTTTTGCTTGTGCGTGAATATCGCTGCTGAACTAAACAAGCGTAGCCAAGTTGTAAGGTCCATTGAAAATAGAAGATGGTTTAATTTGTGTCACACATTTGAGGCTGCGACATAAATAAATTCTCCAAAAGTTTACATGTAAATGTAAGTCAAATATTCAAAAATTCATAGGTGTAATCTTAAAGAGAAGACCGCAAGTTTGAATTGGATTATTTAAAGGGGGCGGAAATCCTTTTAAAGCAACTGACCTAGACTTCGCATAACCAGAAGGAAGTCTAGTAGTTTAACATCGTAGAAAATATACTCCCGCAATTAATCGTAAGTGTTTTAATCAACTCTTTTAAAAACGTACTTTGAACAAATGAAGTGCTAAATAATTAATTTAAAAGAAAATAATAAAACTTTGCTTTATTTTAAGTAAATAAATTTAACTAACAAACCAGAAGTTACTTTCCCTTTAATATTTAAATAAACATCATAAAGTCTTGTTTACTACCTGTCAGTAGTGTGGGAAGGGAAATAACCGAAGGTTTGTAAACCTTACTTGTTTTATATATGATTTGTGTAATTTAATATTGTAAACGATTATTGTCGAATTATTATCTGTTTTTTAATTTTAAAAATGTTCAATAAATGTATAGATTGTAACCCTCTTCTTACTTGCTCAAATATATAAGTCGTTAATTCAATTTATTTGGTGAGATCGCTAGGGTGACTAAGTAGGCATTCATCTAGACACATAATTCAAGGGTTAATAACAGGTAACATTACGGGTCGTAAATATTAAGATCCATTATAAGAAGGGTTTCAATTCTGAACTGGTTGATAAAAATCAATGCATCTTCGAAATAGTGTGTCTGCTTCATTCTAAAACCAAACAAAGATTACGTAACTGAAGTAGGTAATCAAGTAATTTAGTATAATTGTTTTATAGCTGCCAACGGAGCAGATACAAATATGTAGGGCACAGTGGCGGCTCGTTCTAAAGGTCACAAGGGCACGTGCCCACTTAATAAATTATTCAGTCATTCATCATTCAGTCAGTCTATTATTCTTATTTTACATAG
>JAHWXV010377258.1:0-13720 GCA_024586415.1 Phrixothrix hirtus | reverse complement strand
ATAAATAACCTCGAATTTGCGTTCGAAAACGATTAAGTTTTGGAGCAGTTTTTAATACAACCCAGTTAACCTGGTCACGTGATTAGGTTGTTCAGGTTACGAACCTACTAATAGTTTTCAAAAAGGCCTTTAGTGTCATGCAATGGTTTAAATTTCCTATTAGGGTTGGCTGTGGCCGTCACGTTACGCAAGGCAGTATTTTAGACACAGCCAAGAAATCACTAGTCAATATTTACATAACTAGAATTTTAAATTTTATAAAAATATTTCTTATATTATTATCTCAATCGTTTTCTTGAAGTTATTTCAATTTTTTAAATAATTTTAATACAATGTTGTATTTACTGTATGTAAATTTAAATTAAACTGCTTAGGTAGCTACTCTAACAAAATAGTAAGAATTAATCAATAACTTTATATAATAGCTATCTGACAAGCCTTTTTTTAATTTGAATATTAATTAATGGATTTGTATTATTATTATCTAAAATATTCATTTAGGCATAATTTATTTGAAAATACCTTTCTAAATAATTTATTATTGTATTATCTAGTTTATCACTTACTAATAGACCTAAGTCCTTATATATAGGCAGTCCACATTGCTTTAATAGAAAGCTTTAATTTAATGAACATTTTGTATTTATCCTAATTAATTATTTAAAAGTAATTTGATTATCTATATGTGAATGGAAATCTGAAGAATTATTACATAATTTATTTGCCTACCAAAATTGAAATGAAATTTGTATTTAAAACTTATTGATTAGATATCTCCTTTAAGACGTTTTGAAAAAGTAAAATAATTTCAAAAACTTTTTTCTGTTGGAGAAGCAAAAGTAGCTATGTTTGATTTTAGTTTTAATTATAACTGAAAATTGTAAAAACATTTAAAATAACTATTATTTTGATGTTAAGTAAACGAGTGTGCAATGGCGGTAATAGGCACTATTTTCAAATATAAATATGTTCTATTTAACTAAGATTGATATGTAATAACTAGTTGATAGAAAAACTCTGAACGTTTTCCAAATTTGATTCGATAGACTTCATTATATTGTTATTACCATTGTTTTGGTCCTAGCCTATTGACCATCCTCACTTGAACAATAACTTAAATTATTAATTAAAACATACAGTAATGTAATACATACTTATTTATATTGGATTTGATAATAACTTAAGTTGCTGTTTAAGTAAATATGGTCCAAAGTTTTGAATACATCCTAGTTTTTCTTTTAATTACCTAAATATTATCAATTGTATTTAACTATTTCAGAGTATTAGTAAAGAGTATTATTTTTTAGAATATTATTAAATATTTAGAAATTTAGAATTGCTTATGATAATTTGATTTTAATGTATGATATGAAATTTATATATTAACATAAATTGATGTATTATAAAAAAAAGTGATATAAACATATTTTTAGTGTAATAATTATTGTCAATAATACGTTTCTAAAAATACTTATAATAAAACGACTATACCAATAGTAGTTAATTTGTCTGTTGTTCTTTCAGAAATCAAAAAAATAATTATATTACAGTAAAGCGTCAATTAACCGAATTCATTGGAGCTGAGTTGGTTTTAATAATCTGATAATTAAAAAATTGTTTTTTAAATGAATTGACTCATTTTTAGTATGGATAAATGTAAATGTATGTAAAATGCAATATCCTATTTAATTACATATTTATTTAAGTACGTATGTACTTACTATATATATATATTCACATAGCAATCAGATATTTACATTTATAATACAAGAAGCAATAACCTTCGATTATTTACGTATAAAACCACAAAGTTTCGTAAATCTCCCGTTTATAACTGTATTATACTCTATAATGTGTTATCTGAAGAAATAAAGTCAAAGTCAAACTATCATTCATTTAAAAGCAGGGTATAGTTTTACATTGCTTTTAAATAGTTTTTCTTACAAATGCAATTTCTGCTTACAGAATGTTAAGCATGAAATTTGAACCAGTTACTACACAGTCACTACTTAATACTTCAAAATTACCAGTATTGTATAATAATTACTGCAATGTTGACTTACCTTTTGTACTATTGTATGTTAGCTGACACCAATAATATTTAACGTTAACTTTAAGACCTATGTTGACGGCATGCCTTTGAATGTCATTTTGACGTCACTTATTGGTTAGATGATGTTGTAGACAAAATATGACTTTAAAAGGATGTCATATTGACATACGTGTGCTAGCTAGGTTGCGTAATGAAGATAGATAACTTTAAATATCAAGACAAAGCAGGGCGTTTAAAAATAAATCAGGACATAGTATTTAAGCAGGGCAAATCTTTAAAAAGCAGAACCTGTCCAGCTTAAATATCATGTTATGCTTTGTTCTAATATTTACAGTTATCTATTTTCATTATGCGATTGGCATAGCTATGGTATATTTATTAAAAATTTTATACATTGTGTCACAGCTCACTAGTCCTTTAAATTAAGCAAACACTTGCTGTTATGTAATAATATGATTGGCTGTTGAGAATTTTCTAACAAACCTAAAGTTTCATGATGATATGCAGTTAAATTTAATTTATTTATATCAAGTATTTTGCAAGTTTAAAAAAAAATATTCTGACAAAATCCATGCCTTGGCATTCTGTAGGTAAGAATGAAATTATTGACAAATGGCCAGTCTGTTTATTTGTTATGAAGGTGGATACGCTTCAACAAATTTTGATAAATCACATTGTGTTGTAAGAATATATTTGTATTCATTGCCCAACTAAATCTAAATATATTTTTTGAAATGCACTTGTTACTGTTTCCGTCTTTATTAAAGATTCAATGTGCGGTTTACTATGCTTAGATCATTGATAATTGTCATATGTTTTAATAAATTTTTCAATATTTTCCAAAAGTAATATTTCTTGATGTTGTTATACACTCTGTTGATATCCACATGTCTTCCTGTATGTAAAATGAGAAAATCATTCATTATTAATTGTTTAAAATTGTGATGTTGATTTTTTTAAATTCTTTTGAAAGTTTTACTAATTTGTTAATAATAGGTAATGTGCTTCTATCATTTTTTCTGATTAGTATTTCATTTATGTTTAATTTTTTGTACACTTTTTGGAGATTTTCAATGACGTCCTAAGCTTTGACGTTGACCAAGAAGTATTCTATTTCAAACGTATAATTTGCTACACATTATACTAAACTTTCCTGGTCCTTTAAGTTCACAGAATTTTTCATTACTAATTAATTGCAGTTCAAAACCATGTTCCGATTTTGATAAAAGCTCAACAATCCTAGGCTGATCAGTTCAAGTTCTGTTTTCTACTTAAAAAATTGTAATTTTGTGTCTCTATTTGTGTTGAAAGATTTTTTTGTTATTGCATTGATAGAATTATTTATCCCTTTCGACAATTCACGTAGTTTCATAACTGTTCATTTCTACCCCTGATAAAGCATTAGTGGTGATGTTTTCCTTTTCTCTTATGTATTATGTTAATCTAAATTTTCTAGGTCTACTAGATGGATTTGTAATACTAAATAAATATACTAATGGCTTGTGGTCTGTCTGAGTGATAAATTTTCGTCTATACAAATACGGTCTAAAGCATTTTATAGCCCAAACTACTGCTAAAATTTCCTTTTCTATAGTGTACTATCTAGCTTCTGATTTATTCCTCGTTTTACTAGCATAAGCTACTGGTTTATCATACTGATTACGTAGTACTGCTCATATAGCTACTCCTGATGGATGCATCTGTTTTAAAAATAAATGTATTATCTTACTGAAATTTCAGGTATTGCAATATTGGTGTTTGCACTAGTTTTTCTTTTAGCGATTCAAACGCCTTCTGACATTCTTGTGACTAATTAAATGGTACTCTTTTTCTTGTAATTTTATGTAATGCATAACCAAATCTGCAAAATTTCTTATAAATGATCTATAATAATTTGCCATTGTTATAAATCTTTTGACTGTTTTTGCATCCTGTGGTACAGGATAACTTTTGATGACTTCAATTTTTCCAAAGTCTCGTAATACCCTTTTGGCTGAAATATTACATGGTGTGATCAAAAAGAAACGAGAATTTTTGAATTGCACACATTTTAGTGTATCTATTTGGTTAAATAATTCTTTTTCAAGTTGACGGTACTGTCAGTGAAGTATGTACAAAGTTTCAGACCAGTAAAATCTTCAATTTGATTTTGGTGAACCGTGAAATAAGATGCTCTTGAAAGCATTCGATATTTATGTGTGGCGATATGTCGGAGCAAAGAATTTGTTTAAAATTTTGTGCTAAAAACAAAATAAGTGCAGCCAAACATTCAAAATGTTATAAAGGGCCTTTGGTGGTGACACTTTGCCACAAGCATATGTTAACGAATGGTATAAACATTTTAAAGGAGGTCGTGAAGACGTTAACCATGACACTAAGTTTGGGCATCCTAGCACCTCATGCAACAATGAACATGTTAAAAAAGTAAAAAAGAGTGTGCTTACTAATCGAAAAATTACCATTAGAGAGGTTGCTGAAGAACTAGGATTATCATACAGCTCATGCGAAACAATTTTCACTAACGTTTTGGGTATGAAACGAATGGCAACTAAATTCGTTCTGAAACTTTTGAATTTTCAACAAAAGCAGCATCACGTAGACATCGCCGAAAAAATGCTTTCTGACGTCGCTAATGACACAGAATTACTCTAACACTTTATAACTGATGGCAAAATATGGGTGTATAGCTATGACGACGGAATAATGGCTCAATCATCACAATGGAAGTGTTCTGAGAAGTTGAGAAAAAAGTGTGTCAAATGAGGTCAAACGTGAAGGTTCTTCTTACTGTTTTCTTTGACTACAATGGAGTTGTGCACTTTAAATTTTTATTAACAGTTAATAAAGAATATTACCTACAAGTTATGCATAATTTACATGAGATTATCTGAAGAAAATGACATGAACTATGATAAGAAAACTCATGGATTTTATACCATGAAAATGCACTGACACACACTGCATTATTTATCACGCATTTCTTGGTGAAATGCAAAACCATTGTGATGCTGCAACCTCCCTATTCTCCAGACATGGCCCCTTGAGACTTTATGCTATTCGCTAAACTCTATAAGACCCTTAAAGGATGACTTCTTCAGTGATAGAGGATATAAAAGAGAAATCACTGGTTGAGCTGAAAGCAATACCAAAGAGGCATTTCAACAGTGCTTTACAGGCTGAAAACAATGCTGGCAGAAGTTTGTTGCATCCTAGGGTGACCACTTTGAAGGGGACAATATAAAAATTGATGACTAAATTAATACTTTTTAAAAAAAATTGCAATTCTTGTTTCCTTCTGTAAAAATTTACATTTATTTGGATTAAATTTTAAATTAGCTTTACTCAATCTACTTAATACTCTAATTAAATTTTTGCTATGTGTATATAAATTTCTTCCAAATTATATCAAATCATTTAAATATACGAAATACGATTCATAGTTTAAACCAATCCTTGCCATTGTCATCACTCTTAAAATTGTATTAGGGCTTATTTTTAGTCTCATTTGTAGTCTTGTCATCTGATATTGTCCAATATTAGTTGAAAATGCTGTGCATGGTCTACATTCTGGTTTTAGTGGTTTTAGTGGCATCCTTGAGCTAAATTTAAGTGTGAAAAATACATTGCTCCTAATAAAGAATCTCTAGTATTTCTGTAATATTTGGTAAAGCAAATTTGTCATTCTTAATTTTCTTGTTTAACATGCAATAGTCAATTACTACTCTCCATTTCCGATTTCCTCTTTATCCATTTCTTTTGGTACTACAATTAGTGGTGCTGACCAAGCCGATTTTGCTGGTTCAATACTTTTTTGTTTTACATTTCATTAATTTGTTTTTCTATTTCATCTTCTTGTGTTTGTGGAAGGTGATAGTTTTTATGTATGCTGGTGTTATGGTTTCTTCTAAAACTATTTTATGTTGATAAATATGGTTCCGTTGTTAATATGTCTTTAGGTAAATGAAAAAGTCTGCGTATTTAGCTATTATGTGTTCAACAGAATACTCTTCTTCTTTATTTAGATTATCATTACTTATAATTTGTAATAATGCTTCCACTCGTTCTATTGATTTGGTTTGTCCACTACATGAAATAATTTCATAATTTCTGTTGTTACTTTTTGATTCTAGATTCTTTCAAATTACTTACTCTTCATGTGTGTTTAAAGTAAGTATAGGTATTAAGTTATTTTTTGGTTTTGCTAAAAATATTCCTTGCGCTAATTCTTGATTAATTACTACAGACTCAATTGTACTTTACACTTTTATAAATTTTATAACCTCACATCGTGGTGGAAGTTCATAAGAATTTTTACTTTTGAATTCATTGGTATCTTTACTGTGCAATTATCAAAATTAAACAATAATTCTGATGTTTCACAATTTATTTGTATCGCATGTTTTTCAACAAAATCTGTTCCTAGAAGTCTATCCACTATATTATCAAATTTCTTAATTATTACAAACTCATATTGCAATGTAACATTTCCTACATATAAAGACAGTTTTGCTGAGTCTTCTGTAGTTGTATCACCTGATATTCCTGTAATTTTTAGTTTATTTGACATATTTACATTAAGTGAATTCGAATTCTAGTTTTGCCTAATCGTAATAGTTAATATCTTGAATTTGCAATAATTGTAAATTCTGGTGTCCAAAATAAAGTTGTACCATAGGATACGCATCTTGCCTAATTTTCTTAACGAACCCATTAAACTATTAGAGTCTCTAGCTGAAGAATGGGAGACCTTCTAAGAAGGTTCGTCATTCTTAAGAATAAAAATTACATTGACGTTACAGATTATCATTTGAATTTTTGAATTAGCAGCGACTAATGGTTGCTGTCATAATGTTAGAAAAGGAATGATTCGGCAGTTCACTCATTCTGAAATGGTGGAAAATTGCAACGAAAGAAGCCAGTGACTAGCATCATGGAAATTGTCCTTAGGTAAAACAGTATGTTTGTTTAAATAGATTATTTGAACTAATATTTCAAGAAACCTGAGAACTGATTTTGAATGATGATGCCAATTGCTTTCAATTTTACAATTGCTTCCAATTTTACCAATTACTTAATATTAAAGATCAAAGCAGCAAAATTAAAAGAGTATTATCTATTCTGAACATAATGCAACATGAATTACAGTATTTATAATGATGGATGAGTAATCACTATCAAAATAATGCCATTACTATGGAAACAAATACGTGTCAATAGAAAGTTATTAATTAATTTTGTATTTTGAGAAATTTTAGTTTGTTATGGCTAACCAAAATTTACACGTTATTCCTATTATCGGAAATGAAAAATGTGATGAGAATAAACAGTGCTACACACTTTCTGTAGGTGATAATTTCAATAACATAATAATTAGTTTTTATGGAAGTTCTCATGCTCAGATGTCGAGAGGTGGAGGTAAACTTGTCAAAAATCGAGAGGGTATTATGATTAATAGATAACTATGCGAAACTTTAGGGTGGAGACTAGAGTTTCCAATCAATTATAATATTGAAATAATTATGCTACTTGCGGTGATATTAATCTCTGAATTTTCGGATACGGAAGCGCCTTACCTCATAGTTGACAATCAATGTACTTAAAATTAACTGTCATAAATAAAACAGATAAATCGATCAGAGGTTGATATAGAGAATGTACGTTACACAATATTTAAATTAAGATAGAACAAAATCAAAATTAATTCTATCGTGCATCCAATGATTTAAAAATTAACACTAATTTCTTAAAAAATTCCAAATCTAAGAATACAAATGTTAATTAAAACAATGATTAAAAAATATGATTGCTAAATAAGTTAGTTTATTATTTGCGGCAAACAAAGTACTCTTGTTCGCTTAGCTATACGAAAATGTGTATGTTAATTATTCCACTGCTTAGTGAATAAAATATTTGTAATAAATAAGCTTGAGACATATGCATAAACTCTATCACTAATACTGTAACTACTGGTTGAAATTGAATATGGTAGCTAGCTGAGTTTTATCGCTAAACTTCCACCGACAGATTAAAAAGTTCAATTATTACAGTGAAAAGGTCTAAGAAACAGAAGTAACTTACTTGATTAATCAATGAATGTTAAATCAGGTATTCCGGATGATCAAAATGGCTCTATTTTTGACTAAACCTCTTGCAATAATTGGTTTATATGAACTTCATTATGGGATAATAAAATCAAGTACTGATTTACAATAAACTGGTTAATGAAAAGCGGCCTAATTTACACTTTAATTTACCATTCCATCATGAAATCGAAGTTGATAATTACATTAAATAAACATCTGCTTTGATGTCACACATGTTATAACTGAGGCTAAATCATAATTTCTCCCCTTGCCTCAATTTTAATTTTCATTTGCTGGGAAAAACTAAATACAGCACTGGATGGTCTTATCAAACTGCATGCAGAAAACAAGGAAAAGTGATTTGAAAACTGTTGAAAGTGACAACAAACCAATAGTCGGAAGCATTCCTATTTTCTTAAAACACGTACAACCCCAAACATATGTATGCATGTACTTGCATGGCCTTCAACTGAAGTATCATATTTTGTAGGACTTCACTTACATGATGTCGATTGTTTAAATCTATACATTCCTTTTGAATTAATTAACTACATTCTATTTAAAATGTTAGCAATTTTATTATCAACGAAAAATAGTTAAAATTGTTTTCAAACAGTTTAGGAATTCTTAATTTGATAATAGATGAATACTGAGGGGTTTTTAAATTTTCGATACATTTAAATCATAAGAAAATATTATCTGAAAATGATATCGTATACTTTATATACTTTATACTTTAAATAATTATTATTAAAGTTGCGAAATTTAGAAGCACTATTACAAAAAGTTCTATAAAGTAGATGCCGATGTTTTTTTAATGCCATTTAGTTATAGATTCACTAATACACTTTTAAAATTGAACATTATAATTAGCTAGTCATAAACCAATTTCAGTATTTTACTGGCAGATGTCACCTTATTGGTGGCTCAATCTGGTGAACTTCATCACCATTGAGTCTGTATTCTGCAAACACAGTCATTATATAGTGTTTTGAAATAGGGGAGAAATAATATTCACGGGTTATCTAGAACAACTCAAAATTGTAGAAGGAGATTGCTACAGCATCTTATTAATTAAATTAGGAAGAAACATTTATATAGGTGTATAGTTTGTTTTATAAGAGTGCCAATTATTGGTATTAATACAAACTATGCTTCAAATTTGTTTTTGTTTATACCTAAAGGCTAAAAGATATTTAAGTGGAAATAAATTCTTTTCAAACGTAATAGACATTAACTCTATTTTTATCTTTTCTTTACATTAGTTATAACATACAATAAATACCAAAATTAAATACTTTTAGATATAGATATGAATTCTATAATATATTTAAAAGATTTAAATACATTTGTCAATTGGAGTTGTGAAGATATAGATATCATAATATAACTATTTCTTTAATAACACTGGCCTGCGAAATAATATTTTTTTCTGTGGTAAAAAGTTTAATAGGCGCATTTAACTAACTTATGTGTGCTGAGTTCAAATCTGGTATTCGGTTTTTACGTATCACGGAAGAATTTTTCACAATTTTTGCATCAATTCCATTAATTCATAATTTTAATCATATTTTACTAAATTTTAATAACCCTTAAAGTTCTGCGAAAAATGACCTAATATGCGGCCTTAAATAACTCATGTGTGCTGAGTTCGAATCTGATTTCCATTTTTCTGTATCAGGTAAGGATTTTTCACAATTGCTGGATCAATTCCATTAATTTCATGATTTTAATCATATTTTACTAAATTCTGACACTCCTTAAAGTTCTACGAAAAATGACTTAATAGGCACTGCCAGAAAAATAAATTTTTTCTAAGGTCTGAGATTTTAAAGGTGATTGTAAATAATTTTGACACTCTGAATTCAATGCCAGAGTCTGGTTTTGTTCCAGTACAAAAGTAATGTTATAAAAGTTAGTTTTTCCAAATAAAGTTCACTGTAAAATAGAAAAAAACTTGTATGACATAAAACAGACTACCTACATACTTTTTTATATTTTAATTATGAAATAAACAATAAAGTTTCCACATCATTTAATAAATCCAATACAATACAACATTGAGGTGATATTTCTTTTCACCTAGGAGTGTTTTACCCCCATAGTGTTTTCTCAGATAGTAAGTCATATCTATTACATCAATTGTTATGACTGGTCAATTTTTTTTTGTATATAATAAAATTATTGTCATATTTCCATAAATTTGCATAAAATAAGAATTTTAGGATATCTTTTTTTATTGATGTATTATAAACGGTACATGTTAAAACAGTTTTGTTTTTTTCAATGAATTCTATACACTAATATTAGGTTTGTTTGCATATTTTGATGTCCAGTAAAACTTTTTGGAATATGATAAAATAAATTCAAATTTCCTTTAATTTACATTAAATATCGAACATCGATATATTTATAAAATATGGAATTACATAAAATCTGTACGTTTTGCGGCAAAACGGTTGGTAGTTTCAAAATAAGCACATCAGTTTCCATATAAATCACCTATATTAATCAAAACCGCAAAATCATCACAGGCCAGTGTAATTTTAGTATCATTTTTTATCTACAATTGAGTTATATATAAATGTAATTTTTTATAAATTTGAAGAACCAACCAAATAAAAAGCGGCTGTGAATTAAATTAAGGACAATTTTCATGAATAACAATGTTAAAAAGGCATCAGTTTCAATGGCAGCTATACAAAATATTTCACACTAATTTGGTCCACTATTTTGGTAGCTGTAGAATATCAACTTGAAGAGCAAGTAAAATCATTTTAAGGGCGCACAATTATTGTAAAAAAGATGTGTTAAGTGTATAGAGTTAACAGGTAATTATGAGTTCACAAAAATGCTTTTATAAGTTTAGTTATCCTTATAGTGGATCAACTTATCGATAGGTTCATATCCCATAGGAAATATGCTCAATAGGTAAATCAACATATGATAATTTAATATTGTTAATTAGGATTCTGCTATGTATAGTATTGCTCTTTCAGTGTGATTTTTCAAAAATTTTATTTAAAACTGCTTATGATTAATAATATTTAATTATTGTATGTATGTTGGGTTGCCTAGCAAACATACCATTCGTAAATTGATTCGCATCCATGCTCTAAATTGAGAATGATGAATAAGGTAATGGCATTGTTAAATATATATAATGGTAATGGATTGATTGAACTCGAAACCTTTTATTCTCAATAAAATAAAGATGTAGGTTTGTTTAATTAGTATTTATTAATAATACATGTTTCGGGATATAGTTGATCCCATCATCAGATATATAAATTACTTTTTCAAGAGTCAAGAATTTAATTAAAATCAGAATATATGTATACAGATTTTTTAATATATTGAGGTACTAATTAAATAATTTAAATTTGAAGAGTTTTTTATTTTATTAAAAATTCATTAACTTTTATACTAATGTTGTAAAGTGAATGTATTTAAAATGTTTTAAATATTGGTACATAAAACAATTAAGACAAGGATAGGACGTATACTCTTATTTTATAGAGAATAAAAGGCTTCGAGTTAAACCAATCTATCACCTTTATACTATTCAAGTTAATATTATTGGTTTATATAGAGCTAATATTCTGGGCTAGACTATCAAAACTACTTTTGATTATAATAGTCTCAATATCTATTAATCAAAAAGTTTTATCAAGTTATTTAAGAATACCAACTTCATTTTAGTTTTTCTATATACATAAGATATTTCAAATGTATTTAAATTAATCTTCCTGATAATGATTTTACCATTTTACCAAATATGCATTTTTGTTTACGAACCAAACAATATTGTATTAATTAAAAGATTGATGGTTTGTATGCATTATGATTACTATCGCCAAAATGGGTTGCCTATCATAAGGATTGTACAAATATTTACAATTGTGTAGATAGCCTGTTTAAGTACAAAATATTCAATCATCTTTTATCGATAAATATTACAATAATTGTAATACTGTGCTATTAGAATTTTGTATATTAATTTATTTAAATTAAAAAACACCTTTTGTTTATTTAAATATTCGTTAAATACAATAATCTTTTATTCAAATTTTAAATTTGAATGCTTCTTAAAAACTCCAATCTTAATGTTTTAGTACGTTAAATACACTTTATTATATTCCTTGTATTTTTATACAGCATGTCTCACAAATATATGATCAAATTTAGCAAGCAAATAAAGATATAAAAAACAAATATTATTTATAGATACATTTTTTCCATAAAGCAATAGTTTTCGAGACATCTAAGCAGAAGTGAAAACAATGTTTTTAATGTATGTTAGTATGTACTCGTATATTATACGATGTAGCAATCTACGTACTCTCCATTTCTAGTTTTCGCAGCGGTAAATGTTGCGCAGGTCTTGTTTTAGAATTAGGCATGTGTTTATATATTAATTATATTAATAACTATTTGAATACTGGGATTTTTTGTGTTAATTTAAACAAAATTTTGAATTTTAGCAACATATTCCTAATAGATGAATACATACATGAACAAAAATATTATGAAATTAGTAAGTATATCGTTAAATTTTAGAATATCAAACATTTGTACTACTATGGTCAAAGAAACCTACTAATAGGTATGACCACCTCCGTGTTCTAAGATTTCAATTATTAGTCTCTGTATTGTGCTGTAAAGAATATTTTGCTAAGATTCATTTAATTAATACCAAATATCATCAAGAGACCCTAGGGAGATCAGAATTCCACAACCTACGACCTAACACATTCCATAAATTTTCAATAAGAGATCAATCATATGAGCAGGTTGTGCAAGGCAACAAATTTAGCTACTGTTATTCCATATAGGCCTGCACTTATTGCGAAACATATGGATGAGCACTGTTTTATTAATAGATGCTCACTGTTTCCTAGCTTTAAGTTAGATGGTTAGGATTTTGTCAAAAGAACCAGAACTAGTTATTAAGTTTGATTTTTAGTGCTACCCTTACAAAATTAAACCTCTGGTTTAATTTCAAGTTAATAAAATGATATTCACAGATTTAGACAGAATTTGATTTTATTAGGACTAATTATCAATTACCTAAATAATTTACAGAATTGTTTACAAAAGAAACTAGATTCAATTTTAATTCAGAAAGCTTTACTTTTATTACAAATCGTTATGTAACCCTATTTGCATGACGCATTTGAAAGAATTTCCCAGCTACTTGTATTTGGTGGAAAATTTTTATTCGGGCTTCCTTCCTACATTTGACATTACATAGTTATAAATGGCGGTTAACAATATTTTTTATTAGATGCATTAAACGTATGCTGTTTTTTTAACAAATACAGGAGTTTATTTGACGCTGTGCTGCTGGATATTAATTAATTTTATAAAGATCTAATTGTGTAGGATAATTTTCAATGCGCCATTAGAAAATATGCTATTTAGCTACAATTTGCACTCATTGTTGCTTTTTTACTATTTATTAAAAAAATTATCGCGTGAGATATGTATTCAAACATGCAAATGTAATGAAAGATATCATATCTACGTTGAAACTGCTATGATATATATATATATATATATATATATATATATATACACGAGG
>JAHWXV010377247.1:0-11809 GCA_024586415.1 Phrixothrix hirtus | reverse complement strand
AATATATATATATATATATATATATATATATATATATATATATATATATATATCGAAGGGATCATGTAATATAAAAATTTATTATAGGAACCTTTCCAAACTGCTATAAATACGCAGCTTGAAAGTTAAGGTTAAACCTCCTGTAAATCGGAATATAGCAATAAACATATTAAACAGGAGCCATAACCATTTAAAAGTTTTATGAGGGCAGTTTTCGAAAAATTGCAATTAACCGCAAGGAAAGGATCAAGTACTCTGGCTATGAGAAAGTTAACTAAACGGACCTAGTCAAAATCCGATTGGTTCACATTTAAAACAAAACCATTGGAATATATAGACGAACATTAATTTGTCATAGACGGAATAAAAGTATAAAGATAAAGTCCCTCGATAGCCCACTGGAAGAGTATTAGCGCGTAAAGCCAAAGGTCCTGAGATCGAAACCCAGTCAAGGACAAATCATTCTGAAATTAGTTTTAAATATCTAAATATATATATATAAATCTTCATACATCTATTCTGTCTATGACGAGTTAATTTCCGTTTATATATTTGAATATTTTTCACAGTTTGTAACTATAAAATCAGACTCTACTCTTCCAGCGGTACGAATCTTACTGTGTAAGCTCATCATTGGTTTGAGTAAATTTGCCTGTTTCATATTAATTGATATATGTATAATTTAGAAGGATTAATTTATCAACTGGTGTTCAAGTCCCTCGATGACTCAGTGGTGTAATATTGGCGCGTAAAGCCAAAAATCCTGGGATCGAGCCGCAATCAAGGAACGAATTTTGCTAAAATTATTTTTAAATATCTAAAAATATATCTAAATCTTTATACTAAAAACCATTGGCAAGTAAGAAAATGCAGGGAATCGTCAATATCGATATAAGCCCAACATAGAGCAATTTTCGCTTGTCTTGTGCCAAGAGTCGCGTGAGTGCATATGCAGCGTACCTCTAAGTCAGTTATATTAAGAAACATTGACTGTTCGTTAAATGGCCAGTTCTAAATGAAGCAAGAACCGCCTAAGGACGAATTATTAGAATTATTTCGCAGATAGCTAGTCCACCGAAGATCTAATAAAAACTCAAGCCTGCATTTGGGTTGTAAATAGTTAAATTACAATACAAATATCAAATAGTGTTCGAAGGAACCGACTTCAAAGTCAAGGTTTCAATGTTATCTTCCAGCAGTGGTAACAAACACAGAAGATACTTCTAAAAACCAGGTTAGCTCTTGTTTAATGTCTAAAAATAGATTAACACAGTGAACTAAATTATGTTTCATTGAAATTGATAAACAATTTAAATAAAAGCGTTCACGGGATTAGCCAATGTATTTGAAAACAAGAAGTTTATTTACAAAAGCTATATGAACGTTATCCCAACTTGGACTGAATAATCTTTCATTAGGATTTAGGTTAAGACCTGCCATAAATTAGACTATCGTCCATCTATCTGAGATGCGGTTTCCTTTCACAAATATTAGATTTGTATAACTTGAAATAAACCTAATTATTTAATTATCTCTTAGGACTTAAAGTATAAATTTTAGTTCTTAATTTTCATGTTGATTGATAATTTGTAAAATTGCATTTCTATTGATAATAAAATTCATTTTATGTGAACTACAAAATATTGTGAATTCTTATAAACCTAAACTAACTACAAGTGTACATCTAAAAATTAAATCACTTTCAAAAATAAAGTAAGTTCCACGAATTACTTTAAAATAACATAGGACTTTCAGAGTACATTGTAGAAATTATTTGGGGTTTGTCAATGGTAAGTAATTTTTTAAGGGTGTAAATAAATACCGTCTGGCATTTTATTTACAGTACACCTAAACTTAGTAAAGATCAGGCTATTATATTAATTAGCACCCTACTGTAAAACCATGTTACCTCATAAAGGTATCGTGACCAGACGAACAACATGAAGTAACACTAAACTTAGTATTACTCTTATAGTCGAACTCCATATATTCCAGGAAATAAGGTACATTACTTTAACAGAATATCTTGGTAAGCACAACTAGGTGTCTAAAGTGCATAGTTTTCGAAATATTTGTTGTATGTATAATATGTATGTATTTGTTACGGAATTCACTGTTACGATTAGGTACATGCCAGTACATGATCTCTGAATTAATACTTGAACGCGTGTCGGTAAGCCGGTCGTTCAAAATTTGCTAAGTATCGAATATAATCTATTATAGAAGGTGCGAATTGATAGATATGATTTTAATGTACGGAGAAACAGGTGCATATATCGCAGGTACTCAGCGTTTACATCCGAGTCGATGTATAAAAACTTGCATTCGTTCAGGTAAATTGATACATAATTTTTTTTAAATCGTAAAATATGTGCTTTATTTAATTATAAGTTCTGGTAAAAGTAATGCTTTCCAATGAACTTCGTACATTATGATTTATTTGTAATGTTTGTAACGTTTACACAATTTAGTATGTAATCCTAAATGTTAAAGTTATTTATTTGTAGTTCATTTCATTCTATGTTTACAATTTATTATTTTATAGCTATAACATAGAACAGTGTTTACTCAAGGCAAAATTTAACTATAAATTTGTTTCTATAATTTTATAGGCCAATAGACAACTTGAAATACATAATTTTAAAAATAATATTTTGAAATTATTGCTACAATAACATTTACACAGCTGACTTCATTCATTCATAGTAAAAATAAACCGATTAGAGTACAGTAATATGATATTAAATAAATAAATTTTTCTGTGTTGTAAATACACATGGTTGAATGTAAGTCATTACAGACCCAGATTTGTAATCAATTTTTACGCAAAATTTATAATTTTTTTTAGTATTAGATTAAAATTGTATACAGATTTGTATTCACTAAGGGGCCGTGCACACGTGTGTTAAATAATGGTCCTTATACCCCTAAGAGAAGCAATACTAAATTTAATAACGGTTTTTGAGAATCAGGTCTAGTTTTTTGGAATATTGAATATTTACAGTTTAATCTTATGCAACTTTGTTTACCAGTGGAGATGCAAGTTTAGTAAACATCTAAAGCTATGGAGAATGAAAAGTTTCGGCGCTAGGAGAAAGCTACATCGAAAATTCCATTCACTATAAAATAAATGCAGTTAAAATTGTACTTATGTGAAAACGCGAAGTACACCTTAATTCTATAGCTTAAAGTTCAAGTTGTATACTAGAATAAAGCAACTATAAAAAGACTAACAGCATACCTTCGGCGGTTATCATTCATAGTTGTAGCTGTGTACGGAAAATTATAACTAGGGTTTGTTAGAACTTAGTCAGTCGAGCGCTGCGTGGACTAGAATTTAAATTGCATATTGTAACAAGAATGGTTTGTTACACCATATTCAGCTGTGTGCACCTACAAAACACGACATCAATTATTAAAATTCTAAGTAATATAAAAGTAGATACAAAATGGATTACTAAATTTCACATTTCAACATTCAACTACAAACGAAGTAAAGTGTAAACCAATGACGTCGCTAGGGTATCATGTAAACAGCTATTAGAGACAATGCCTGCCTTAGGCCGGCAATAATAACTTACTAAATTTGTAAACAATAATAGTAAGCAAACAAAAACATCCGATCATACAAAAACTAGTTTAGTTAGATTTTTGAAACCCATAACCCTTCGCGCGTCGGTTATTTCTCATTCAAAAGCAACAGAAAACCAGCAAGAATAAATTGGTTCAGAACCCACTTATCAGCAACAAGTGCCTTGCATTGCTGGTAACACTTCAGTTGAAAGATTTAGATATAGGTATGATACTAATACAATACTAGCGCTATAAATTTGACTGTAATATAGTTTCGCTTATCATATGATGTCAAGTCATTGGAAGTCGGCGTGTTTTAAAATGGTACATTTAAAACATCGTACTATAATTGAATTCTTTGTAAGAAAACAAATGTTTGAAGGGAAGAAAAATCCATACTGAGATGGTAAATATGTTAAGAAATTCTGCTCCTTCAAAAACAATGATTTATGTGTGAGCTTCAATGTAGTTGTATAAGCATTGAAGGTCAAAAAACTGCAACAGCAGCAGAAATCATTCAAAAAGTTCATGATATGGTATAAATAACTGACAAGTAAACGTGCAGGAAGCTGTAGAGATTGCAAGCATCTAATCAGAATGTGTATAGTATATTAGATAACAAATTACACACGGAAAATTTGTGTGCAAGATGGGTGCCATATTTGCTAATAATTGATCACAAACGCATTCGAATACCAATTTCTGAACAATAACAAAGTTGACTTTGTGCGTCATTTTATAACTATACATCAAATATCGCTTCACTACTATATGGCATAAACTAAAAATAGTCAAAACAATAAACAGAAGCCGATTGATCTACACCAAAGAAAGCAAAATCAGTTCCATCGGCAGGTTATAACGTCTGCTTTTTGGGATTCAAAGAGAGTTTTAATGATTGTTTATCTAGAGGAAGATAAAATAATAAACGGAAAATAAGTAAAAATTTTGTGAGAAACAAGCCAGTTTACAAAAGAACAATAATTTTTACAAAAATATTGAGCCCCTAGGAAAGCTTAACGAATTAAGGAATGGTCTGTTGGAACATCCGCCCTATTTACTAGATTTGGTTCCCTTCAACTTTCACCTCTTTTCAAATCTCGAAAAATTCTTCGCTGATAAGAGCTTCTCGTCCAATGACAATGGATTACAGCTGTAGAAAAAGATTTTGCAGCCATTCCGAAAAGTTATCTTTGACGATGATATTATATAGTCGGTCTTGTTTGATTGATATAATATCAATTTTGAGTTAGTCGAGTGGTTTGTTTATTTGTTTAGGGACATCGACCACCCAATAACGGTATTCGGTAACAGTATTCTCAGTGACTTGATTGACTTTTCGACACTTATCGCTTTCACCTGAAAGACTTGAGTTAGGTACATACAACCCTTTGTCTTTCTCGAACAAATACAACAATGTCAATCTAAAATTGAATTTATTTAAATTGGATAATAATTTTAATAGTTAAACATATACAACAAAGTAAAAATAAATACAATAAATAAAATTAGTGTTAAATCTGATTAAAAGTATTAAATTATCATCGATGCGATCAATTTCTATACAATTTACAAATAGGTTTGTTAACACTTGCTTTACCATGATCCAATTCTTTATATTTAGCGTAAATAAAGGTTTTTCTACCTCAATTTACTGATTCTTTACAAGGAAATTAAATGTCTACCACCTTTGTTTAAGCGTACTTAATTATGCTTTCTAGCATTAAATAAAGTTCAGATTAATATTCTTTAAACTTAAATATTTTACTAATTAGACACTTGCGATTCGCGTTCGCGGCAAATAAGATTTAATTGATAACTAACCTTTTCAATAACTTACAGTTAATTTTCAGGTAAAACCGATGTCCACTCCGAAACTATTATAACATTCGGTGCAGTGTTATTAACTTCTTTGAATTACTTGGACGAATTCCCAACTCGTGGTGGTCCTGTTGTAATTATTTTACTACAAAGGACTTGCAGGAACTTTTACTGACGAACTCGTTTACTGAACTGTGCACTGTAAACACTTATGGTAGGGCAGGAAAAAGACGTTGTTTTTGGTTAACTTTGCGTTTATATAACTTTAGGGAATTTTCATTGTTCAATACGACTGCTGGTTATTTGAATTTCAGCCAATGTCATTGAACAAAGTTCGTTTCTTGATTATCACGTACACAGTTCTAATTTGCATGAAAACGTGTCATTTTGCGAATTTTGGATCTTAATTGTTATAGTTTACGTCTCTTTGCGGCAAGTTTATTAAATTTTCGCGCTTCTTTATATTATATTCTCTGTAGTGATGGTTACGTGTTTATATTACCTGTCCATCTTTGCTTTTAAGAAATGTGCCGGTTCATAATAACTTTACAGCTATTCTAAAATGCTAAAACTAACTAATTTACGTTTGGTTAAAACACATTATCGATGTCTAAGAATTTTATATACCTTTTTATTTAATTCTTAGGCATGTTGATGTGAATTAATAATATTGTTTATTGATGGCATCAACAATGAGATAAATCTATTGTAGCATCATTGAACTAAGTGTATTGAAGTTAGTGCAGGAAACTCTGAAAAATAAAGCTATTTTAGGTACTATAAGTTGTTTTTGTTATCTCCATTCCGCGACCTTTTCAAACCATCCCCGTAGGTAATATTCTAATCCAAAATAACAGTAAGAAAAAGTCTTATGTTATTCCACACTAACACTATTTACTAAAAAGTACTTTTTTACTAAAATACATCTAAACTGCATAAGCATTTAACAATACCTATCGTTAGTTGTTATTTAAAATCAATGGATCATTACGCCATGTAATACCTAAGATAGCAATCGTTTTTCTGTTTATGAAAGCCAATTTTGATTTTAAACTTTGTGTTTTGAATTGTGCCGTTCTGATACAATTATTAAAAAGTGCAAATTAATCCCGCTCTAATTTGTTTCATTATCAAAGCAATATTTTCCAATACATACATGTTCACAAATATTAGTAAAGATAAGATATCCATATTAATAAATCGGATATACAAATATTAGCATATGAAATAATTAGATGGATTAATTCCTAATAGTAATATTAACTTATCTCATAATTTCTTTACTTTTACAACGCCGAAGGTAATTTACTGAAATTATAATAAACCATCAATATAAACATATCTTCCGTAATTCTATGTGATGTCAATCTATATTGTAGATTAGAAGATAATTTAGACTAATCCATATTTATAAATAATGAAAGACCAGTTGCAGTTCATTGTCGTTATCTCTATGCTATTCTGGACATTAATGAATATTCTATTTTTTTTAACAATCCTAACCAGATTTAACCTTTTTTGAATTTTTAGTGTACATCTTGATGTTGTTATCAATCACTCTACAACAGTAGAATACATTAAATTTGAATTATATCTATGCATAGGTCAGAAACTATGATGCAGAAACATTATTTTCGTTGGCTTTAAATCATGAAGTACAATAATAATCTGGTGTGAGACAGTATACAACTTCTCTTACACATTTTAAATATAATTTTTAAATTGCAAACGTTAGCTAAAATACTAATTCCTGGGGAGGGGGGGAAGTAAGATTTTATGAATTAACTAATATTTTAATTTAATTTAAGAGCGTAGAATATTTTAAGATTTAATATGCTTATAAATTACTAAATTGTCAATTTATATTTATTTCGACAATTATAAATTCAAATTTCTAGCCACACGAATCTTCTTAACATTGAATTCAAGCAATTTTCCGTAAAAAAACAATTAGTTCATTCGCAAAGATGTTAAACACGTACGAAATGTATCAAGCTTAAAGCAATATACCCATTTTCAAAAAAATAAGGGAAACCAAAAAATTCCAAGAATAAAGTGATACTTTTATCCGAATTCAACCAAAATCTGGCTGTCACATACTAAAAAGGTAGAAACAATTTTTTTTCATACGCACGAACGTATATGCTGAAGATTATATTCATTGTGTTCAGTAATTTATTGGAGTAGTTTGACAGACGATGTAAACAGAAATGCAGTGGATTGTTTAACTACAAGGGCCGTTTAGAAACTAGTACTGTTGGGTAATTAAAAAATCTGGTGTAAACAACACACGACTTTCTCTTACGCACATAGTGTCCACAAATCATTAGATTATTGTCTACGTTTATTTTGGAAACAATAATTGTAACGGTCACCCACCCAAGTTACTGGATAGGCGAACAGCTGCGTAACTCCGGAAATTTTCTCCGATAACTTGCTTCAACGCATTTTTTCAGAAAAACTGTTAAGTTCACGTAAAGGAGCATTGAATGCATAATAATCGTAGCACATCTAGAAATAAAAGATATAGCTGTTTTCGCGAAAATCGCAAAAAACTTTAAAATGGCAGGAATAAGGTGGTACTTCCGGTAATTCGATTTTAGCTAAATTCTTGACGTCTTATGTGCAAAAGATAAAAAACTTAAATATACAATTGCATTCTTATATCATATTTAGTTTTAGAGATATATTTTTCGCAATTAATACACTAAGTACTTCCGGTTACTCGACTTTCGAAAATTTATTAGAGATACCGCTTGATTCATGTAAAACGGAATAAAGTAGCCAAAAAATTTGCTAAGTTTTAAAAAAATTGTTAGAGCCGATTTCAAGAAAATCGCGAAGAACGAAAATTCGGAAACTATCTAAAAATGACAGAAATAAAGTGGCACTTTCGGTTATTCGATTTAAACCAAATTCTTCATTCGGCATACCAATGTAGTTGCAGCCACAAATATAAATGTTCATTTCGCTAGAACTTTTAGTTTCATAGTTATTTTATTTTAAGTTAACGGTGTAAGTACTTCTGGTTACTCAATTTAAGGAAAATTTTCTGAGAAACGGGCTAAACTATGTGAAAGGTCATTAAATGGGTAAGAAATGAAATAAATTTTAAAAAAATTGTTACAGCGAATTTTGAGAAAATCGCGAAAAACCGAAAATTCAGAAAATATCTAAAAATAACAGAAATAAGGTTGTACTTCCGGCTATTCGATTCTAACAAAATTCTTGATTTAGCACACAAAGGTAGTTAGGATCTCATATAAAAATTTTCATTTATTTAGGTCTATGAGTTTCATAGTTATTTTAGTCATAGTTAACGATTACTCGTTGTACGGAAATTTTTTTGAGAAATTGTTTTAATTATATGAAAGCGCATTAAATCTCTAAGAAGTATTATAAATTTGAAGAAAATCAGTACAGCCGACTTCGAGAAAATCGCGAAAAACAAAAAAATGACAAGAGTAAAGTGGCACTTCCGGTTATTGGATTTTAATGAAATTGTTACAGTTGCATGCTAGAATGGATACAAACACAAACGTGTATTTCCACTAAAATTTTGACATCTAAAATTTTGGACGAAAACAATACTTTCTCTACTATATTTGATATAGGTAAGATAAAGTAGAAATAATTATTCAATGTTTGAAAAAATAATGGTTTTATTTGTAAAGTACATATCTTAAGTTAGTTCTCCACAAAGTCGCCGAGCAAATTTAAGCACTTGTCATAATTTGTGACGAGTTTTTATATCCCAGTTTCATAGTTGTCCGCCGCTGATCCATTGAGATAAGTAGTTACACCTTCTTTCAGTTCTCCATCACTTTGAAATTTCATTCATGTCAGAAATTCTTTGAGGAAATGAAAATCTATAGGACACAGATCCGGGATATAGAATAGATGATTGAAGGTTTCCTACTTGTCTTGTGAGATAAGTTGTTGTGTTTTCCTAGCCTCATAAAGCCTAGCATTGTCGTTTAGAAGAATAACGACTCATCAATAATATTGTTTCCATACACCTCCTTCACATTTAGTATGTTGAGAAATCTAATTACAATCATAAATTCACAAATGGCGGCATTATCTATTTCCTGGAACATTATAAAACTCAGTGATAGCAGCACGGAATTCGCACACAAACAGCAGACATACAAATGAAAACGTTAGACATCGGCCGGCGGCTACTCTATTCGCTAGCGCTCCAAACGGTGCAAATGGCAACTAATTCCCGACGTCCCTCGTAATTATTGTATATAAACAAATTATTAAGTTGCGCGTTATACTAAAGCCTCGTCAGATAACTGAACTGTTTATTTAATTTAATATATAATAAAGTTGAATTTAAATCCCTTGCATGATCTTCAAATATTTCGGTGCTTTAATTTCATTAATTGAGAAACATTTATGTATAAAATTGGTGAATTAAATTAATAAAAGTTATGATAAATATCACAACTGTAAATATCTACATGCAGATCGCTTTAAAGGAAAATGATTTTCAGCCCCAAGGGAACCAAGAACGTGTATTTCAACCAAAAACTGGACATCCAAACTTTTGGTCGAAAGCAATACTATTCTTACACTTATAATTCACAGTGTTAACAAAATTAGACGTACTTCAGTAAAATATTTAATGCCATGTAAAGATTAAATTGTCCATCGGTCTATTTAGTATATAGCTACATTGTACTAAATAAACTGTATTCAATAGTACGGTTTTGAAATGTAAATAGCTTTGCATGGTATTGTTTATTTGTGATTGGCATACAATAGAGAGCTTTAGTATGTTGTAATAATTATTAAAATGCCATCTATTTGATTAAATTTAAAACGTTGTAAGAAAATCTTGTAAAGCATATACAAATACCAAATTGTAGTAAAATTATTAAGACTGCTTTACAAACTAACGTTGAAGTTAGCGTTAATATGTTTACGTCGATTATACGTATATGTAAATTCAAAAAAATGAATTATATCCAAAATAATTAAATGAATTAATACGAAGTTTACAAAAGTCTCAAAACGTGAAAGTCGGTTAGAAAATTTACAACGATCTGTACTTTGTACACAGAAAATAGCTTGTGGTCATTTTGCCTCAATTATAATGTAGTAATAGAAGTCTTTATTTAGCTATTTTTCATAAATACACAAATTTTACAAGTATAAAATTCTACGCCACAAATATAATAAATATACAATTTAAAAGTTGGATAATAAAAATAGAAACCTAAAATAAAGTAAACAAACAGCACATATAATAAAATTATAAATACAAACATTCATGTATAAAGCCAAATTACAATATACAATAGAATATATGGTTGACTAGAACATCTAAAGCGTCTTCAGTAGATTGTTGCTAATAGAAAATATATAGGGTACAGTAACTTCATATAATATTTTGAAACATATACAGAATTTTTATTTTTTATTTATTTTTTTATTTTTATTTACCTTCGATATTGTTATATATAGACAAATTGCCTTATTACTTTAAATGTATAACATTTCCAAAATCTGAAATTTGAGTCCAAATGAAATTTATGGTACATCCTTTTAAAGTTGTCAACGTTATTTGCGATTCTGCTGATTTATCAAATAGTAATAAACCATCGTGAAATACTGTTTTACTACATACTATAATGTAGGCTTAAGCATTTTATTGCTATTTATCAGTTTTGCCTGCTTTAAAAAACTTTCTAGCATTTTAAATTTATTCAAATAGAATGCATTCTAACAATATCTTCCGAGTCAAATTTACACAGTACATAAGAATGGCAGAAATTGTGTTTGGATCGAAGGGTTATACTCGTCTGACGTTTCACGTAAGATGAAACCGGTCACAAGCTATTTTCTGCTGTATAAAGCACATCTCCTTGTTACGGTAATTTTATTCTCTGTCGATCAACGTCTTGAATGTTGTTTAGAAATTGTATTAATTCATTTAAATATTATGGGAATAATTCATTTTTTAATTTTACATGTATTAGAAAGTTTCTTAACATACGTTAAATATACCAGTACGTTAAAATTTTAAATGCAGCATTAGATGGTTACAAAATTCAGGCTACTGGGTAATAATAAGCTTATATCAGTATGTGACTTTACCTTTGCGCGTACTTATATATTATTTGTATTGGCAAATGCTTTATTAATTAAGGGCGTATATGTATGTTCGTTGACGATTTTGCTATTATACGAGGGTTGCCTTTTAAGTAGTTACAAAAACTAGGAAAGAAAACAAATTTTTTGGAACAAACTATTTTATTGTTTACCAAACATTCACCTTTAAGTTTTATACACTTTTTCGTGCGCTCAAACCACTTCTCGAAGCATTTTTTCCACTCTGAATTTGGTATCTCAAAAATGTGGTTTTCAAATGCTTCAACGGCCTCTTCAGGAGATGAAAATCGCT